>BPLR01015953.1:0-84202 GCA_021605095.1 Caerostris extrusa | reverse complement strand
TGGTTGGCACAGTGCTTAAAATACATCTGGAAATTTTAGCTGTCCAAAATTGCATTTAACACATTTGAACCAGTGATAATGTCAAAGGTAAGCTAATTCATTCCCTCTTTTTATGTCAAAAACATTTTATTGCAATCACGAAAGTTTAAATTGCATTCGTCGGCTTAAAATTATTTCAGTATTATATCACCCTATAACCACTTTTTACTTCTAGGTAAAATGTAAATCTCAATAAACTTTTGGAACTGTCCGTGATTAAGTCCAAAGGATTTTATAAAATTTGTAAATTTTTATAACGTTACAAATATAGAAGTATTCTTGGTGGTTATATAATAAATTATTGAAACAAACATTCGCCAACAACTTGCGTCTTGTTTGCTAATAGTGTTAAACAGCCACTCATTAGATACCCTGAATCAAGGTTGGTACCTGACATAGGTTTATATCTCCTAATTCCTAGCAGTCTCAACATAAATATTCCTTAATTTTTGGTGAATTATAGACCAGAAAATTTTTAAGGTTCTGCTTATTCATTACAAACTGAAAGTTTTTTTGATTCTTTTATAAGTGTGTTGTAAAATTTAAAATGACACTTGGTATACGAAGGCCCCTGGGAATTGCTAGTTTAGAACATTATAAGAATAAAATTATTTTATATTCAGCAAAATTGCAATACATTTATTAAAATAGTAATTAATAGTAGATATATTTTTTAAATATTATATAATATAATAGTAATATTTTTTTAATTTTAAAATACAAATGTTTTTTTTCCATTTTAAATATTGGTAAATTTTATAATTTGAATTAATTTAAATAAACATGATAACAATTCGACAAAATTGAAACTTAGAAGATATTAAATGATATATAATATTTAATCGTGAATTTTCAATCCCGGCGCTGTACAGTTTATGCAGTATTGAACATTATGTAACTCTTATCTTATAAAAATGGTAACTGTGGATTTGTTTTAAAAATTATTGCCAAAGAAAATTCAAACAGTTCACTGAAAAATACACAATTTTCTATGGTGTAAAATATGTATTTTTATACTGTGCACCGGAAGAATAATTTTATTTATTCAGACATTTTTATTTTCAATCAAAGGCTGTAATCCTAACTGTTTTCAATCAAAAATCTGTCTTTTCAGAAATACAAACAAGGCAGAAAAAGATTGTTGTAGTCTCTGATATTGTCTTGTGAATTTTGAGATCGAGAAACCTAATTTTAATATATGCAAGTGGTAGTCACATTTGAATGATGTGGAACAGATTCTGGGTGGGGAAAGAGCTAGACCAGCTAATAAGTGGAAATACCCGGCTTAAAAGAGGACGAATCGATTTTATGTAAGGGGTGCAAATCAGATAAAGCAATTTTGAAAGAAAGAAGCTGGATGGGTAAAAAAAAAACTTTTTTCTGTTTATGTTTAAAATTTTAATTAATAAAAATAAAAATAATTTTTATTGTTATTCAAACCCTTCCAAAATGACTTCTGTTAAACCACTTCTGATTTCCCAATTTTCCACGCAATAACTGGTTGTATTCAAGCAATATTGTGGCCGAGTTATGCCAACTGAACTAACAGTCCAGATGAAATGAAATTATAACTTTTAATTTAATAGACAACTTTGCATCCATTTGCATTGTATCTGCGCACATAAATCATTGTTTAAAAATTTTATTCTCATTACTGCCATTTAAAATTTCTTTCTATACTATTTAAAACATTACAGACAAAAAAATATAGAAACCAGGAAACCAAATCAATGAAATGTTTTTCTAAAATATTTTATCATTAGTAATGACGTTAATAGCTCGTTTATTTTTATTATTAACGAGTCTTAGTAATTTGAAACTGAACCAGGCAATATAATATGCTTAAAGGCTTTTAATAAAAATAAAGTTACTTTCTGATATTTTTTGTGTGTGTTACGAAATTGATATGGATGTCACTCTTTTTTATTGCTTATTTGTCTTGATTAGATTTTCAGGAAATATAACTATATGGTTAAAATTTTCTGATTATTAAATAAATAAAATATTTTACAGAATTTTAATTTCTAATTTAATCATTCTTTGTTTCCCAAAAAATGTACATTTAATTAAACATTGACAATATTAATAACAATATGTGTTATGGAAAAGGAATTTTTATCTATAGATATGTTAGAATCACCCATTCAACTGTAATGAGTAGTAGTGCCCTTTGATATTTGAAGTAACTCACTACAAATGATCACCTTATATGAATGTCGATTGATATGCGAGGTGCAAGTCATTATAGGAGTAGGAAGCAAAATGGGTATAGAAATATACCTGCAAGAAATAAATGATCAGTCAAAATAAACCATTTTGTTTGTTAAAGTAGGAAAAGTATTAGTTCTTTAATTCTTTCAATTTGATGCTGTTAAAAAATACCACATGAATGCAAACTTTAAAAAAAAAATCCTGTTGATTGAAAAATCATTTTTCTTTCAATTTGACTTGAATATATATGAAGCTTTAATAACCAGCTTAACTGTTAATGACATGATTCGTGTGCTAATAGTATTTACTTATTTTTAGGGATGCATTTTAAATACAACAGTAACGAACGCACATTTTTAAACATAAATGAAAATTATGTAATAAAAAATTCCGAATCCTGAAAATTACTATTTATGCTAATGAAATGTCACAAAAAATGAGACCCTTGATTGTATACTTTACAGTAAAGTTATTTCTAACCTTAACAGAAACCCATACATGATATAAGACAAAACAATTTGATTTAATTATGTCTAACTTTAACAATTTGTTTACTAAAGTGAGATATTTGTATATGTTTCTTTAACTATAACTTCTGACATCAATGGGAAGGAAAGAAACACTTTTATTTAAAGAAATGTGTACTAATTTTAATAAAAAAAATATTCAATGAAAGTATGTAAAATTTTTGGCATGTATAATCTAAGTGTATAATTTTTGAAAATAATTATGTGCATCTGTGAATTTTAATAAACCAATAAAGTTTTATAATGCTCATTTCAAAATATGAGTGTGTAGGATTGTAGAAATGTATTTATAAATGAGTGTGTTTCCTTTTTTCTTTAGTTAGATTGTTTACCTTTTAAACATCTGGAATATCGAAATAAGAACAAAGTTTTGTAGAATGCCAATTTTTTATTAGCTATACGACATAACACTCTGTAACTGACTGACTTACTAGATTCCTTTTTGAAATGTCATATATTCGAATTCTATCATTTAGTGAAATTAGTAACCCATGTGCATTGCAAGTATTTTAATGGATCAATAAAGATTTTATAACATTTCAAATGTAAAATCAATTTATGTGCAAAATACATTTTTATGTATATTAGTGTGTTTACATTCATTTTAATTGTTTAGTTTGAAACATTGATTATATTTTAAGAGAATAAAATTTATTTTCTAACATTATTATTACATAAATTTTCAACTCATAGGACTATGTAAAATATGACAAGTAATATGTTTACATAGACAGGAAACTATTAAACTACTTCCATTTAAATACATTACAAACGTTTATTAATTAGAAGAGAATAAATAAGCAAAGAACTAAACCTGAACTTAGGTTACCTTCACTTTGCAAGGAAAAAATATCACTGTTAGTGGCAAATAATTGCGAAAAAAATAACCTTTAGATGAAAATATTCAGCATTATTTTTTCAACCGAATTCATTAGTAATTTCTGAAGATCATTGTGCAATATTTGTAGGATAGGTAGATAGCGAAAGATTCCTGTCAGAAAGACAGTAATTTAAAATCTACTATCTTTCACTTTTACTAGAGTATACTGTATCATTTTTTTACGTTATTATTTCTGAATATTCAGTTTCAGAACACCTTTTAAATGATTTCAATCAAATAAGATTTGTGTATCATTGTTATTTTTGCTTAAAATACCTTGCAACGTTCTAAAAAAAGAAAATTACTTTAAAAGTAGAGTTAGCCAGTGTTAAAAGAGCCAATCACAAAAAGAATAAAAGTGTCAATTCATTCTTCACGTAAAAACAGAATTTTTCCAATCAAAATAACATAACTTTTGTAAGCAACTAATTTTAAATTGTTCAATAAAATGATTTTATCATCTCTTGTTTTATTTGCATCTTTGCACGAATAATAAACATCAAGTTTAAAATTTTTATCAGTAGATGGCGCCAGAGAGCAATCAGTGCTAAAGAATTAGAATACTATTTAAAAGTTTTCGAACGAAACTCAATTTAATGTCAGAGTTTGTTTCTAGTATATAAACATACTTAAAAGACAATTTTTTTTTTAAATTTACATACGTTATACAATGAATGTTTATATATATGATACAATTATACAATGAATGTTTTTAGATTGAATTTAAAAAAATCTCCTTAAAGTACTAAATTTCAATAATTTTTGAATTTCATCCATAAAAAGTAATCTATGCTCAAAACTTGATTTAAACTGAAAATGAGTAGGAATTAACTAAAAAATGTTTTGAATTTCGAATAATATTCTTTTAAATCATTTTTAAAATAAATTGAGTTACTCGAACAATATTAAAATTATGTGAAAAGTGCTAGCAACTTTAATTGTAAATTATAATTTTCGTAACATTAATACCTGTTCAGGTAGAAATGGACATGTCAAATCTGTTGGAAAATCCTTCCATTAGACTCAAGCGAAAGCTAAATGCTGCCTCAGGGATGTTCGCTCCAAATTGCTTTGTCTTGAAGGCTTTTGTTATTCCATCTATCCTAGAAACTAATAATTATAGATGCAGTGGAAGCTAATTTGAATGGAAAATAATTCAGTTCAAATAAAATCTTTTAAGAAACTTTCACATAGTTACTCATTTTAAGAAACATTTATATGAAGCCACCTAGAAAGTAAGAAGGAATTTTTATGAAGAACAGAATTAATGTACTGTCTATCACACATGTGCTTACTGTTTAGTTTATTGAATTTAATAATAAAAGGTTTATTATTTGAAGCATATGAGCTGTAATTAATTCGGATAAATTGTTTGAAGAAATGAAAAAAAAAAAAAAGGTAGTTTGATTCATTTTTTTCCAGTAAAAATATTTTTTTTTTATTTTATTTTATGTTATATTTAAGACTCAAATAGAGAAAAAAAGAAAATTTAGAAAAAAAAAAAAAATGCCTCTTTTTTTTGAAACTAAATGGCATTTCTTGATCCTACAAAATGTAATGACTACAAAATAAATAAATAAATGTGGTTTGATAGTAATCTTTTCGCTCTTTAAATTAAAAATAATTAGATATTTATCATGTTCTTCTGAAAAATAAAAAAAAATTCTATTATGAATTTACATTGATTGAAATTTTAAAATAATCCATATCATTTCAATATGTTATGACTATTTTATTTTTATATGTTATGACTTTTATTTTTGATAAAATAAAATGTCTAGATCCAAAAGCTGTTTCAACGTCTCTTTCAAATATTAGCACTAAAATCTACACAAAGATTTTATTATACAATATCAACGTTTTGTTTAGTGCTTCTAAATGTCGATTCGTTTAGTGTGTTATTAAATATTTTTGCTAGACATCACAAAATATGCTTACATACGTATTAAAAAAAAAAAAATAAAATTTCTCATTTATTCAATAAGATTAAGCATGTACCTTAATGTGAAATGCTGCTATTAAAGTACATAAATCAATAAATGGAAATCAAATATCTTGTTGCTGGAAGTTATACTCGTCAGAAAAATTAAATTTTTAATAAAAAGGATTTAAATTTATTGTCAGAGACATTTTTTACAGTATAAATTATTTTTATGTAAATATCAATTAAAGGGAGCTTATTATCATATGGTTTCTTGCACTTAATTACTAGTGTACAAATTACGCATATCATATCCATGATGAAACATGAAGTCATTTTATTTCAGTCCATAAAATACTGGCTTCATAACTGAAACTTTTATCCAGTTGTTTAAATATAAGGTGGAAAAATAAAAAATTAAAGTTATTATGCATTACATTGTAATTTAAAAATGGTTATTCCTTCAAAATCAACTACACTAAATTTAAGAATTGATTCCTACAAATACTTAGTGTATTTTTTATGAAGATTATGACCCTCATTAAAAGACATTCCTTCTTTAATCTTATCTTTAGAAATCATTGCAAAATCAGCTTCACTATTTCGGATTGTATATATGGTTGTACTATATACAGTGCAATGCCTAACATAAGAGGCAATGTAATTTTTTAGCATACAGTAGTAAAGTTGTAATAAAGAATGGATACCCATCTCAGTAGAAAGGTCATTAATATGTAGATATCAATAAAAAGACGTCGCAGGAGACGACAGAGCACTCAAAAGCAAGAAGCACAAGACCACAACAAAAAGAAGAAAGACAGGAGCAATTAAAGAGTTATCCGTATCCGTGGAACTGTATAAAATGTTAGATTTTGTCATTTCACAAATATTGATTTCTTAAAAATAAAAATGCCAAATCATAGATATTAGCCTCACTTAAAACTGGAAGTATATGTCTACAACTAACGATTGTGAAATTAAAGGTCGGCTGCTGATTATTTATGCATCCTATATATATATGTATATATAAAAAGAGAGAGAAAAAATATAAATATATTTGAAAGTTAAAAGGCTTAAAACTTTATTAACATCCCATAATAAATCACAATATCACCACCAATGAACTTCGTAAAATTAATACCATTTACAATAAGGCTACTTTTATAAAAAAAAATCTTTTAAGATACTCTAACAGGCAATGAAATTTAACACCCCATTTATAATTTGTATTTTACTAGCTTATTTTTGCAATTACTATGGATAAGAGAATATTTCTTTGGTTGAAACCCTATGTTCGGATATTTTTTGTTTTTATTGTTTCGGATATTGATTGGATTTTATTGTTTCGGATATTTTTATAGTAATTAAAAAATACTCACAAATAGTAAGTTTCAACAAAAGGCATTCATCTCTCCCCGTTGCTCGGTAGAAGATTTACTCAGCAGAAAATGTACCAGTTCACTTTAAAAAATCGCAGTATCGGTTTTGCTGGGTTAGTTTGCCATAATGGAAAAACGACTTTTCCTCTGGATTGGCGCAATGTGCCATTACTTGAACGCAATATGCCATTAAGTCAAGCAATTACAATTGAAAAAGCGACAACAATTTTTAACTATATTCAGAGTGAAAGAGGAGAACATTTCGCTGCTAGTCGATTGTGTTTTCTGTAAAAGTAGAAATAATCTTCGTAACATACAAATTACTGGAATGGAATAATTCTTCTGAATTAGTTTTCAATGTAAATGAAACGGATTTTTTTTGGAAGAGAATGTTAGAAAGTACATTTTTACCCTGTGAAGAAAAGCAAGCACCATGATTTACAGCTGCAAATGATCGTTTAACACTTCTACTGAGTGGTAACTCTAATGGAGACTTTAAATTAAAACCACTGCTTGTTAATTATTCTAAAACCCCAAAAGCAATGAAGGTAATTTCAAAATTATCTTCACCAGTTATTTGGGAATTCAATAAAAAATCTTGGATAACTATAAAAATTTTGACAGTTGGTTTGTCCAACTGTCAAAATTTTATAGTTATCCTTATTACCGTCTGTCAAATGCTACTGCGAATTCAAATAAATAAATTAAATAAAAACCCCTACAATCGAAAGATTTACTTTTGATTGATAATACTACAAACCATAGATTTCATTTGCCCGAATTAATAGCATGTTTTCCAGTAGTATTTCAATGTTGCATTGTTTTTCCTATTGCCAAATACAACTTTGTTATTCGAACCAATGGATCAAGGCGTTATATCTTTTAAACTTATTATCTGTGGTGGACATTCCGACAACCGATGGAGAAGGCAAAAACAATCCATTACAGATTTTGGAAAAATTACAATATCATGGATGCTGTAGACAACATCAGTCATTCATGGAATGAGGTGGGCGAGAGATGCTTGAAAGGGAATATGGGGAATTGTATGACTGATCTAAGCAAAGATGTTGGCATACACAAAAACTGTTAAATTTTTTTTTATTCTCTGTTCTATTTAATTTATCCCCATTATTTATGTCTTAAGATGATCTTGTTTTACGCTTTGTTCCGTCTAGCTCCGGAATTTATTGCAACGTATCCCTCAAGTAACGCAGAGTCTTACTGTACATGTTATGGACAGACGATGGTCTGATGGCCAGACCTAGTGCCTTGAGATATTTGGTTTTGGGGATATTTAAAACTGCTTGTATATTCTGGAAATGTGGATTATTCAATTGACTTTAAACTGTATGTTATGTCTTACAGGACAATCTGTCTGATGCGTCAGACAGATTGATAGAGACACATGTTTCATTCCGTAATCGAGTATTCATTTGAGAATTTACGCGATACCATATGAGTAATGAAAACATATTGAACACATTTTGTAAGCTAAATTATGAAATGAAAAAAGTAAAATTGTAAAAAAGTAAAATTGTAACACTCAACTTGTAAATGCGTAAAACAAAAATCAAATGGTCAAGATGCAATGAAGCTGTTAAAAAACCGTTTCTGTATTAAAATGACCTCTAAATGTTAGTAAGTCACGTAAAACGTTTTTTTTAATTTTATGTCTGTTTTACTGAATACAATATACTTTTAACCTGTCGTGCCTAAATTTAAAATTGTGAGTCGTCTTCGTGAATTGATTCCACGTTGTTTAAATAGTACATATACGAAATAGTGTTTCTTTGTCCCAGTCAATTTTTATAATTAAATTTTAAATATGCATACTTTAATTATGTCCATCCTTTGTATTTATAAAATTTATTTCTTTGCAATTCATCACCTGTTTTTGTTGTATACCTAACTTTCAAGTCATAAAATGTTCAAAAAATATTTATCCTCGATTGAAAAATTAATTGAAACTTTTTCAAATCTCATGACATAAACATTTATGACCTACAAAGCTTATATCTGTTTTGCTGATCAGTATTGTGTTGATATTCGTAAAGTGTTGAAAATGCTTTTTATGATTCTGCTTATAAAAACGTATGCCGGTGGGTTTCCTTAAACAGAACATTAAAAAAAAAAAAAAATTATTCTAGTTTTTATATATTTCGTTTACAGTGTATTATAAATAAAATAAAAAAAGAAAAATATCAAATGAAAAGAACATTATCTCTATAAATAGAAATTTGTTAATACTGCACATTTTAATGTATACGTTTAGTATAATCTTTGTATCTCATAATTTTTCCATAGCTGTGAATGCATTTCTTTAGATTTTTGCTGTAATATATTGTGAAAATAAAATTATAGATCTGTTTATCATTCTTAAAGATTCATTTAATTCTCTTGATAAGATTGGACATTTTTAAAAAAATTGATTAAGTTTCATGCACATGTTATGCAGATTGAATATGGACAATGAACTGAATTTTATTAAAGTTATGTCATAGATTATAACGACACAGTTTTTGAACACGAAGGAATTAAAAATTTGACAGCGCAATTTTTTATGGATATTATTATGAATGACATCTATAGAAAAAAAGTTTTTTTTTCGTGAAGAATGAAATAAATTTAAACAGGAAGCAGCTAAATTATCTATGTTTATTCCATACAATACTTAATGAACATACATGATTTACAATTTCATGCACTGAAAATGAATATTTATTCAATTTATTTCAATACAGTTTCAAAGCAAATTCATTGAACAAAATATTTTCACAACCACAGAAAAACTTTCACATATATAATTTGAAAACGCAAATCTATCAGTAAAAACAAACTATTTTTGAAGAAATATAAGAAACAGTTGCTGCTATTTAAAAATTCTATAATGCACTGATGTGTATCGAATGTAAGCGATAAAAATGGTTTCATTCTAATGCTAATGAATTTTTTAATGTTGTCTTCAAGCAAATAAGTTTGTTTCTGGTCACAGTTATATCCAAGAACACATTACTATAAATCTTTTTCTAAAACTTTTTCAGGATATTCAAAATTACACTCAGTGTTTGAAATGATTCTTGAATTTTTTCAGATACTGCATCACCATCTGAAAGAAAATCTTACCGGCTACTTCCACAGCATCCTAAAGACACATTGTCTTCCAATTTAGAATTAATAATGTATTTAAAACAACAATATATTTTAGTGAAGTTGCAAATATATCCCAAAATCTGATTTAATTTTAAAATAACAATTTAACAAGGTATAAAGCCTTTCATCAAGTATTCCTTTTAAATCATATAAATAATTTGACAGATTTTCTCGGGTGTTTTCAAAAATTTAAAATTTATTGTATATTTTCTTAGACGAATATTTTTTATTTTTCAATAAATATTTAATTATGTTACTTCTAATATACTGGTCATTATATTTTATTTTATATAAATCAACAAAATTTAAATAGCATTTTTGTAAGAAATTATTTTATACTACAATTTAAGAACTATTTCTTTAAGGTTATTGAAAGAAGATTTCTTTTAATATTCGTAGATACGGATTTATATATTGTGAAACAATAACTGCAAATACAACTGCGGAATTTTAAATACCTTATCTTGAAAAGTACACCTATTTTATGATATTATATGAAAATATATGCGTAACATTAATTTATTAAATTAATTACAGAAATAAAAGATTTATTTCCTCAGAAATTAATTGTTGATTTTTAGAAATACCCCAGTTTATTTCAAAACAATAATATCTCATAAGTTCACCTTAGAATAGTTGTTCTTTACATAGACGAGGAAAAGGAAATTATTAATATCGTAATTTTTAGAATTAAAATTTCACCAGCTTAGAAGAGGTTTTTTTTTTTATGTCTCCTATTTCGTGACAACAGTTTTTTTTCAGTTGGCATTTTCAAATCGTTTCATAAATCGAGTGTGATGTCACTTAACATTCCTACTCGTTCGAAGAGTCAAGTATAGAGTTAATCTGAGCTAGTTGAGGATTATTATGACTAACTTCCTCTATTGAAGAGTTATTTTTAACTTTTTAACAGAATTAGAAGATTATCCATCTTCTAATGTGTAAAAAGCTTATTCTCCTTATTGTTGATGCTAATGTGTCTTAAAAAGACAATGAAAAACATAACAACCCTTTCTAAATAGAAAAAAAGTGATTTCTATTTTACTGTGTAGCTGCACCATGGGCTGTTAGTGATAATCCTAGATCAGATACTTAAATTACTGAAGTTTTACCCTGGACATAGTGGATTAGCTGTCATTTGGAACAGCCCTTTGAGAAAAGTGTAAAATAATTCTGCATCATCAAACAAAATCCACTTGTATCCCAATGCTTGCAAGGGGACACGAATCTACATACGGAGTAATTCCATCACTGCTTTCTACCGCACTACAAAAGAATAACACACGACTCACCAAGGTAAAAAATCACTACTTTCAGAGATTCGATGACGATTATGACAATGTATGTAATCGACTATCAGATGGAAATTGTCTCACATACGACACACAAATACAAAATCATCAGGAAAGGCATCATTATCCAATACCTGTCAGGTGGGATGTTCGTAGTTTAAACTAGTGGAAAAAGAGGTATGTTCTATTCAAGTTACTTTATCAATTGTTACTTCTAATGCTTCATGTTAAGTTAATGTTTGCGTTAACGTTACCAGGTCTCAGCCATTTTGAAGTCCTTTTTAAAGTATGGAATGAAATACATACTTTTAAAATTTGACTTTCAGATTGATTACGTATTCTATTAGTTTCCTAAAAGAAATGTTTGGAAATTTAGAAAAAGATAAGATTTCAAAATTTGTACTTATTAATAAATTGTCATTAAAATGTTAAGTTACAAAATTTAAAAAAATAGAAATATTTTTGAAACTGCTTAAATGAATGCATATACACTATGACTTAATTATAGTTAAATTACTTTAGTATCAAAAACATGAGTAAAAAAAAAGCATGAAAAAATTAGCATATAAGAAAGCATGAGCTACTCTCTAAAAACATAACAGAAAAATATAAATAATTCTTGAAAGAAATAAAATTAATCTTAGTAAAACATAAAAAACTGAAATTTTTACTTTTATTCGAATATCCTTAAAACAGATAAATTCATGATTAATAAATTTTAAGAAATTTTGAGAAATAATGTGTTGCCTTTATTTTTAATTTTTTTCATTTCTATTAGGGAGTTTTTTTTATTAATAGCAGGAGTTACCATCAGACCTGAGAGAGACTAAAGGTTTCTAATTTGATTTATTGATAAGAATTGGCAACTGAATAACCAATAATCTGTTTATTATTATCCCTTAAATTGATGCCATATTAAATTGTTTTAGTAAGTGAATTGGTATCGAACGGTAATATTTTTCTTCAAAAAACAATTTCTAAATTCTTGTCGACCTTTAATTCGCGGCACAGTGATAATAAGGGCAGCCAGAGTGACTGAGGGTACGGATTCAAAAATTGCAGTTACTACTTTTTCAGAAACAATAGGACTCGACGGTGATTGTGGTGTAAATAGTAAGCGTATAACTGTTTCAAACTATCTGGTGGTAGCTGTCATAACTTTTCTGCTATACTGCACGAAATTGCAAGGTATAGCCGAAAATGCATGGAGACACCATTTTCTGACTATTGATGGAGATTTCGGATAGGAAAGGAAGGAAAAAATTATATATATTCCAAGCGCGACCAGTAGAAATAATAGGTAGGCTAAAGGCTCGTTCCCATCGAGGCGTGAGGCGGCGACGCGTCACGCCGCAGGGAAGGAAATTTTTTTGACCCGTTTACACCGAAGCTTCAGAAATCGCTTTACGCCTAGTGAAGTTCCAGTTACTTCTACTAGATGGCAGATCTACTATTGACTCAATTCAAGTCACATGACGCGTCAAGCATTTGAGAGTTGAAAGAAAACAACTTCAAGCAGCGGGTTTTGGGTATAACGCGGCGAGGCTTGTGATTGGTCACGCCTCGGTGGGAACGACCCTTAATAGTAGTAGGCGTTTACAGGAACGCGTGCGTTCTTATAAACAGCCATACTAGTGAACGATGATTCGATTCATTTAAGTCAGAGTGAAATATAGTCACAGACTTCAAAAACAATTTTTCATTCTGTTTCTAATATGTGCCACAGATAGATGGATGATCCTTCATTGAAGAGCAGTTTCCAGAGAAATCTCTGACTGCTGCCGATGTGAGACAGTTTTCCAAATGGGGCCTAAAACTGCTTCCGTGCATTCCAATCCACGTCCATACGATCTAAGCTATCATGATAGTTCTCGGTTCAATGGGGGATTTACTTTGAGATCGAATATTTCAAACTGTTTATGTTTATAATGAAGCTTTCTCTGTGATTCATCTAGTTTTATTTAGTGTTACTAAATAAAGAAAATGATGAGCAGAAATCAGTGTTACCAACTTCACAAGTTGCTATGATAAATCACATGATCGTACCAAAAGATAAGGATAAATTTGTACTGAATTTAGAATAATAATTTTTTGAATGAATTTATATTTTGTTAGATGAATATTATTATTCTACCAAACATGTATCACTAACTAATTTTATTCAATAACAATCGAGATCTAATTATAATCAAAGTATAGTAGTATAGTATGCAAAATATTCTAATTACGTTAATAGAGTGTATAACAGTTACAGAGGTGTATTTCTGGATTTCATGTAATTTGCGAGCCTTTTTTATAATCTTTTTTTTTTATCAAAAATGTCCATAATTTGAAAACATCAGAAAACCTTATTCCAGGCTTTTTCCTTAGATTTTAATATTTTTACAGTACCTAATCTAACATTCATAAAATCTCCCAAAAGCGAAGAGGCCTATTAATCCATGGTTGATATATATACCATGCAATATAATACTGATACATAATTTAATATATTTTTAAAATAATTCTCATAAAATAATAGTATTGATATAGAATATTATTATATTTGGCATATTTTTGCATCACAAGATATGTGTTTTAAAGTAACAAAATCTATTAAAATTTTTTCATAAATCTGTTTCTAAATATTATTCAATCTTAAGATGTTTAGAAGCATTTGTTGGTTAGCATCTGAAGTTAAAATTAGAAAAAGAGTGCTTCATTCAGTGCTTCAGTGTTCAATTTTCGCAAAAGAGTCAGTTATATAAATTTGGTATTTAATTTCATTTTGACATCTTTTGAATAAGTGCTATATGTGTTGCACTTTAAGAATTTTCCCAGAAAGACGATTGATGTTTACTGGCATAAATGAACCAGTAAAATAAATTCAAAGCAGCAAAACAGCACGGAAACAGAATACGAGAGATCTCATCAATTTTGCTGACACTGTTCACGGCGTCCGTACGCCCAACTACTCTACGACGCATGGCAGCTTTGTACTTTCGCTGGCCATGATACAATTCCAGAACTGTATGCAACAGATTCTCATATCACGGCAGCTTGGCAATGACCGGATGAGCGCTTTCTTTTTCGGATTAGGGACTAGGATAGTAAACCTAAAAGTAAAAGCACTCTATTTAAATACAAATAGTTACATTCTATCATTTCATGATAGTTGTATTCTACCATAAAATTTTTTTAAGTATCAGAAAATTAATAAATATTAATACAGATCGAATATTAATAATAATCAGGGCTGCAATACTTTATTATTAAATAGAATAACAATAAACAAACATATTCCATTTTACAATTTATTTATGATTCAATTCCTAATAGCAATTTAAAGATCTAAACTCTATTTCTTGCAATACTTATGAAAAAAGTTAATGTTCCTTCACTAGATTTTAAAACAAAATCATTTATAAATATGAAGTATTAATAAGTTATACAAAACAAAGAAAACATAATTATTACTTTTTACAATCACATATTTTGTATAAAATTTTATCACATATAAAATTTTAGACTTTTCAAATGAAATTAGGGGCTAACATATAAATGCCTTCATTCTCAAACTCGTCCTTGCAGTGAATATATATTACACATTCATATTTAGATCCTGACAATTAATTGACGCTCTGTAAAATATCAACATTTCTCTAATTTAAGGTGTTTAATATTTATTTTTTTTAATTTACCTATATATTAATTAACGAAATAGGAACACCTGCATTATAAATCGTTTATTAAACAAATACATGAAGTCTAATTAATACTTTCACTTTGACGTGAATATAAAAATAATCTAGGAAGGATTAAACCAAAAGGAACAACTTATAAAACAATTTCATGAGTTAATGAATTGGCTGTGAACTCAAGACAAACCGAATGAAAACGTCCGAAAGGGCCTTTTTTTCCTTTTTACCATTGGTGCGTTTATCTTCCAAGATATATTTAAACGTTACATATCAATTCAATTCTTATTTTCTTGTACTTTATAAATAAAAGAAAATCATATCAAAGGAAGCTAAACATGTATACCATTTATTGATATTGAATGAATGGCATGCACAAATTAATTAACTGGCAAAATTGTTTATCCATGTATGGTCGTTAAAGTACTATCTTAATAACTTTTATAAAAGAAACTTAGTCAATAAATAATTACTGTTGTAGGAGCGATGACTCTCGAAGTGGTATCGTCAGTATCCGATTCGCCCCCGATTCGACGCAGGGGAACTCTCCACTTCCTATTTTGGTGAAATAGTGAACTCCGGCAAATTCCAATAAGGTTGCAATCACAAAAGTAAAGCACATAATCACAAACCAGTCCAGTGCAGTTGGGTAGGAGACTTTAGGAAGATCGGTTTTTGTGTCTAATCCAAAGGTAGATAAGGTCAGCACTGTTGTGATTCCTGCAATTAAAAAATTCCATCTACCATAAAAAAAAACCATTTTAGAGTTAAGCACTTATTTGAATAAGAATTATCTTCAAGATCAATAACTAAAAAAGGTTAAAACAGTTGCCATATATATATGCATAATATTATCTCTTCAATTGTTCAGATTTGCTTTTAAATTGTTTATTTATTTTATTCAAAATTTGATAAATAAAATATGTCTGCAAATGAATGACATTACACGTTTTGCTGCACTTGACATGTCCAAAATTTGTGTAGGCCATCATTTAAAATAACTTCTTGCCTTTGTTGTTTTTTTTTTAATTAGTGGAAATAAATGACACTGAATGAATCTTCATAAATTGTTTGTGTTTTATTTTTGTTATAGTGATTTATTTATTGAGTTTCGCAAATTTTTGTTAATCGAATTGAATGTTTGTTTTTATTATTCTTTTAGCAAACAGTGATAAAATATTTTTATTACTGAAAAAGTAATAAGACATTATAAGAAAAAAATGTACTTATGCATATAAATTAAAATAATAATAAATAATAACTGACTTAGCGCTTAGGCAAAATTAAACAAAATGTTTAAATTTTCCGTTAAACTACAGTAGCCATTGGTTATAACACACACGTTATAATTATTACATTAGGATATTATTGTGCTCTTTCTTTATATCCTTTGTTAAAACACTGAACAATTCTTTTCTAACTTTTATAGTATGATTTTCAAAACCGAGAATTACATTTGTAAATTTAAATTACATTTTGCAAACCCAAGATAATGTTTCAAATAAATCAAAATAAAAAAAGAAATATTTTAAAGAAGATTCAAATCGCAAATGCTAAAAAGTGACTTTACGAATACGACTATTATTGTAATATTTAAATATTTTGAATTGAAACAGTACTCACCTAGTCCCACTCGATCGGCTGTGGCTTCACGATTAATCCAAAATGAAACCCACGATAAAACAACAATTAGAATGCAAGGGACATAAACTTGGATTAGGAAGTAACCCATGTGTCGTCTGAGATTGAAGTTCACTTGAAGAACCGAAAACATTCCTAAAGAGGAAACTGTTAATTAATAGATTTGCTTCGTAAGAAAATGAATTAGATCAAGAAAATAATTTATAAAAATACACTTTCTGAAAGGGTAGGATTCCAAGTAATTTAACAAAAACTCCCAAACTTTGAAACGACATAACTTGAAGAGTGACAGATCGAAATCAGAGGTATGTTTGATTGACAGGTCAAACAATTATTTACAGTGGTTTTCAAAATGAATCAATCTATAAAGAACTTGATTGCTTTAAGGTATTCCAAAAGGAAGGGAACAGATAGGATTCCATTTTCGCCTGATATAAATTCATACGACTTCTTTTTATGAAAGATATATGAAGGCACTATTTTCTATTACATACAACAATAGTTTTAATTGTATCTTTGTTAGTACTACCTGTGACTATTTCAGTAGTATAGATCGTAGTGTATGAAAAAATTGCACAAGTTACCATTTTCGAATCCATTCTGTGATTTTACAACTGGTCACGGCATAAATTATATAATAAACGATGGCTGTAGTTCTATCAATTGGATAAAATGTTTAATAATTATAAAAAACCTTGTATGTTAGTTTTATGGTCTTTTCTGTTTATTATGAACAGAAAGACCATAAAACTAACAACATGATTTCATCCTTTTATTTATTACTGTTTTGAAGTTTTGTCATTTTAAATGATGTGTTTCTTCTAGTACGTACTATAAATAGCTGCATATTTTATTTGAAAAATAACTTATAATACATCCTACGGATATTTATCGTTTTAATCATCAGAATTTATTTCCCAATTCATTCTATACTTTTCATTTCATTCATTTATTTGTGTCGGATTACGCAGACTAAGCACAAAACCCCACAGAGAGAAAACAGAAGTTACTAGTGATTTTCTAAGAAAAAGTTACTCATATTTGTTATTCCAGTAACAAACTTGACTGTAAAGCATGTTACCGAACTTTTTTTACATGTTTATTTTTTTTTTGTACATGTTAAACTTTCCTAGTAAAACTAATGAAATCCCGCTTTGAATTGGCTACATATTAGATATTTTTAAAGGTTTATTTTGTTATTTAATGGAGTAGAGAATATTTTTTAATAAATAGGTAAGTCTCAAAAAATAATAAATGGTGTCTTTATAAGTCCTCTTATGAAACATGAATTTCCTTGTTTCATATTTATTTCAAAGTAAAAATTCTATGTGAAAATGTGAAAAGAAAAAGAAAAGACAGAATTTAATTAATCATGTGTTAAATATTTTTTTTTATTTTATATGAAATTTTGAAGATAGTTCTTACATATTGCAAATATATATATATGCAAATGGCTCGATACTTTCCTGTTTATTAAGTTTCATTGCATGCTCTGGCAATTCATTATTAAACAAGCCTATTGTTTGAATGGTACAGTAGAATGGTTTTGTCCTGATTTTAGCGATAAAATTGTATATATACTTTTGCAACAGTCGAAAATATAGTCTTTAACAATCGTTGTTATTTTGTCAAAAATATTTTGCAATGATTCTTATTTTACTGATATATTCATTAATATCCTTATTTTTACTAAAACAATTGTCAACATAATATATCATTTGTATGGAATTACCTGTTTTTGCAGTAATGGTTGCATTTTTCATTGGGAAATCAATTAAATCATATTGCGATAGAACCAAACCATCATTTAAACTAACTGCTCCATTAGAATCCCATTGATACCTCAGATGGTCCACAGTATAGCCATCTACAACAAAATCGAAGCAAATTTAATTTATCACTCAAATAAAATCACTTCCATATAAGAATATTTAGTATATTTTAAAATATTTTCCAGCTTTACTAACTTACAAGAAATCCAACATTATAAATTTTAAAATTGACAAGTCAGATTCTTCTGCTTTTAGCATTTTTTATTAGATAATTATCATTAATATTGAAACAATGTTTTTAATTGAAAATATATAATTATACAGAATATAAAATATAATGTGTTATTATTTAGTTCAGATTATTCATAGTTTTTTTCCCCTCTTCTCTTGCATTTTTTAATTCTGATGATAAATCTGAGGTTTAAACAAATTAACAATAAATTATTTGAATAACCATAAAAAGAGTTAGAAATACAGTAATTTAAATTTTACTTCATACAATCATTTATCGAACGCTATTTATGAGAATAAATGAAAAATAAAGTTGTTTTTAGAAATAAATATGTATTAAATGAAATTTGTTAACAAGTGTTTAATTTTTATGATTAACTTCTTTCTTCAAACGGAATTTTTCATCGTTTGTTTATTTTAAGGAAGTAAAGCTCCTAAATTTAACTTTAAACTATTACTTTTTCGCTTTTGAGATTATAATTGAAGTAGTTTAAGCTGCTATATTTCTTTAGATCTCTGTAATTGAAGTTTGCTGAAAAAATTCATCATTATATTTCTATTACAAACTTTATTTTACTTACAACTTCCAAAACTAAAGGGCAAGATTGCTTATCCATTGGGAAATTTTGAAGAAGCATAGGGCAAGTTGCTTTGATGGTTAATCTGCAAAAAAAGAATTATTTTTCCAAAAGGTAGTAGCAAGAACAAGCTAGATGTAGCATTTAATAAAAATCATGTCAAATTATTTTATATTAAGTATTTAAGTTTTTTAATTCATTCTTTTTCATAAATTACGGCATTAAACAGCGTGTCTCAAGCGTAATTCAAATTCAAAATATTATTTTATATAGGAAAATCTTCAAGAAATATGACATTGGTTACAGTAGGATTGAAGAAAATTAAGGCAGGATTGATCTTTAATTATACTTCAAATCCGCTGAATGTTCTTTGTTTCTTGTAATTTGAATTAATTGCATTTCTTGCAGGTAAAGTAACACTTACAGAAATGGTAAAAGACCACCAACTTCCTTTATTTATCACTAAACCAGAAATCTGAAGTAAATACCTGTTTGTAAAAACCTTAAAAAATCTTCTTAATCTTGCCAAAAATAAATCTTTTATTTGTCAAGAAGCCTACGGCTGTTTGGAAGGCTAAATTCGAAGACAGCTTTTATGATTAAAATATTAAATTGGAAATCGGAAAAAAGGCGATGGATCAACAAGTTAAATAGAAGGTAATCAATTATATGTCCTAGATTACTAAAAAGATGTTATTAAGATATTTATTATTAATGTTGTGTTGAATATAGAATTTAATCGAATACAAAATACTTGAACTACACAAACGTTTGTAAATGTGTTCGAAGATAGAATGTTATGCCTTTTCTTGTGGAATGGCTTTGGAGATTTGCATTTAGATTTACTTTGGATTTGGGCCACTGAATGTTTAAATTTGAAACCTAAAATGGAGTCATTTATCTTTATGCATGCAAAAATTGAATAATTTAATTTTTAATCTGACTGAATATAATCTGATTTTGTCTCATTTAACAAACAATGAATAACACAGAGTGATTAACAGTTCAATTCTATAATTACATTTATGTGCATTTTTAACTAAATTTAGCAATGCTCATTTAAACATAATGCATCTTTAAAACAAATGACGAACTGAATTAGCATTAGAAGATGGAAAACTGTTTGAATTGTATGAAACTTATGAGGTTTGTTTCACATTTACGTTGTGCGACAAAAGGATGCCATCTTCAATACTCCTCGATTAAATGAATATGTGCCTTGTAGCAGTCATAAACGTATTTTATTGGTTATGAATTCATTTTACAACTCAAGATTTTAAATCATTTCTAGATTAAACAATATTTTTTTAATTAATATATAATGTTTTCTAATCATAAATCTTGTATTTTGGTATAAAAAATAAAATTTAATAAATTATTTTAGATTACATTATTCCATACATCATTACCCGATTCACTTGCGGCATTTGTGAGAATGAATTAAATTAAATTATTACAAATGAAAAAAAGTTATTATTATTTTAACAAATATTAACTATATTTTATTGTTGTAAGAAATTTTAAAATAAAACCATTTCTTATTAATTTGGATTAGTTGACTTTTGGAATTCATATTACAAAAGTATATTAAATTTATATTTTAAAAGTTCTTTCATTAAAATTCATTCACATTTATTTCATTTAAATTGTAATCTATCTTCTTTCATCAAGTAAAATGGTTTATATATTAACAATAAACCAACTGAATTTTAAATGATTATTAGTCTGTATAGCAATGTAGAAAATTAAATTTTCTAAAAAAAAAAAAAAAGATTAGTTTCTCTACATATTTCTTGAATCGAAAAGAATAATCTAACCTCATTGAATATAAAACTCGGCCATCTTGAAATATTCTTAACAGTTTGTTCGGAAGAGTGATGGTATGCAAATAAGAACCTTTCCCGTTATGGAAATAGGTGTCCGGCTTCCATATACCTTCTAACATTTTTATGTTAAGACTGAGACTTGGTATAGGTGCTTCGAACATTAAAACGTCTATCTGTCCATTTCTGTCGAAAATAGCAATCCATGGAATATTCCTGAAAAGAATTCAAGGAACTTCGGGTTATTTTATTTTACTTTTCATATTTATAATGAATATGAATATTTTCCATTTTTATAAGCAATAAGAGTATTATTTCATTAGTTTCTGACAAGCGACACATAAATCAAAATTTGTAATAAATATTTTTTTTTTTGTATTTCTGTGATTAGAGATTTTTCAATATAAAGATTTTTAACAAAGCCTATTTAAAAAAAAAAGTTTGTTTTGTTTGAGCTTCGTTTCTTAACAATATTATCAGCCAAAATTATTTGCCACACTCTTTAATGTACAGTAATCTGATAGTAAATCACAAACTAACATTTTAGGATTTTGAATTTCTACTGAAAAATGAAACATACTCTAGGATAATTCTGAAAAAAATTCATAAAATAAAATTAAAGTAGTAAAGAATGTCATACGTTTGTGATTAAAATAGTATTTTAAGTTATTAAATCTTAAATACGAAAAAAAGAAATTATGACCATTTTATTAATGTGAATTCGATGACGTGCAGTTCAAAAAAAGATTAAATTATTAATGAATATTGAGTTCAAATAATTTTCACATCTTTAAGCTATCCTAATTAGTTCGATTGAAAAAATGATTATGATTTATTTTAAAAAACTATTTGCCTTTTTTAAATTTTAAAATAAATTAATTTAACACAAATTTGAACACAGAATTTTAATTTATATATTAGGTTTATGAAATGTATGATTTAGTTTTCAAAACTATCATAGTAAAATTTCGCTTTCATATTGCTTCTATTATAATCAAAAGAAGAATCCATTTTTAACATTTGGCTTAAAAATTTCCATTCAATGGAATCTAAGAAAATTTCTCAAAAACATTAATTAAACAGTGCTTCAAGATTAGGCATTTCACATTTCTTTTGCATATCAGCCTTCCAGTGGGTGTTACAAGAAAAGATCTGAGGTGGGATCCTCGCAATTAGCTGCAAATAATGATCTGCTGAACTAGGTCTACCTTTGCAGTACCTGTAAATGATGATTCTATTCTTAGATATGCAATCCCCTGCCTATGAATTACAGAAGATTTCACAATCAACCATTTTGATATATTGGATAGATCCTGACCCACTTTTTATTCATACAATGACACACCCTCTCAATTCTTCAGATAAATATATAACAATCATATTTTAAACATTATGCTCACAAAATTTCACTGCGCAATTTTGCCTAGAGAAACTGCAAACAGCAGTTTCATAACTTTTAACTTTCAAATTTCATAACTTTAAGCTCATTGAATCGCAATTTTTCTGGTTTTTCCTTAATTTTTTTTGAAAACTAGTATATTTATTCAAATCTGAAAATGAATCTATTATTAGACTCATTTTATGTTTTGTAGAACCTATAGCATTATATTAAAAATTGAAATATGAGTATTTCATCCTGTAAAGTTGAAATAGATGCTGTATAATAATTAGCAAATTAAATAAGCATTCTTTTTGTGATAAGCAAAGGCAAAGTGCCAAAGGCGTTTTATTGGGAAAAAAACTTCTCAAAGCTATTGGTCACACATTTTGTTGAAGGCAAAAGAGGTTGTGAATTCGAGAAAAACCGTCGATTTTGTGAGAAATAGTACAATTGGCTTCATCTAAAAGTCACGCTCTCGGTGATTTTTTTCGATGGAAATTCCGATACAGAAATATTTTATAGCTTCTTTTGAGTGAAGATATTCCTCGTAGCATGCAAGGGTTTTTGGAAGGCGTTAATAGTGACCAATAAATCAATGAACATATTTTATTCTGTTTCTTTTACTGTTATTTGGCAAGAAAGACTTGTTTTGTCAAAAGAAGGCCATGGTTTGTCTCTTATTTAGCTGTCGATTAACGATCGAAACTAACAACTTCGAAGCTGTAGTTATGTTTTATTTTCTTGAAAAGAATCGAATAAAAATACGTAAGGTACACTTAATAAATTATATTCGTATAAAGCATTCCAAAAAAATTATATAATTTCTATGACAATAAAAATAATAATAACTAACTATACTTGCACAGAAGCAGACGTGACCATTACAAATAACTTGTTATATTTGACACATCATTTTTAGAAACTTATTATATTTGATACATCATCTAACTTTTAGATTATTAATTAATCACAATTTAAATGATCAGACATGTTAGACAATTATGAATCATGTTATGTAGAAAGCTTTAACAAAATTTTTGAAACAAGCCACATTTTCTGAATCAGCCTTACAATAAATAATACTTACTTGCTGAAATGACTTAAATTAAGCAAATAAATATGATAATTATAATTTTTTTTCAAATGAGAAGTCTGAAAAATTTTTAAATGAAATACAAACCTAATAAAATAGCCTTAGTTCCTTTAACTATTCTAAATAATAATACATAAAAATAAACTTACCTTTTAAAACAGATAAATGTTGAAACTAAAGTTTAAGTAAATTTAGCATGTTGTTCAAAGCAAAATATACTTTTCTTTAACAAAATTATGTGCTAAAATTTATTTTAATTGATTGCTAAAAATAATTAAGTGTTATGATTAACAGTAAGTAAATAAACATGTAAAATAGACTAGAATATTAAAATTACGTTTTAATATTATGAGGTTTTCAAAGAAATTTTTATACTTTTTACAAGAACATTTAAACACTATACTATGCTAAATATTTTATGAATAACAAAATTCAATAATTTTTTAATTAATTAAATAACTTGTAAATGATAGTTGACTTTAACAAAATTGTCCAATCAATCAAAGGGAAAATGTATTGTATTAGTGGGAAAATCATAAAGATCAGGTTTTAATACCATATCGAGCTCCGATATGGGCCCCATACTTCTGATCAAAAAATTGGTTGTCACAATGGTTGGTGATCCTAGAAAAATTATCAGTTTATAAATTTTAATTATATGAATCAAATGTAATTATTTAAAAGTGCAAAAAAAAAAAATTTCAGTAAAATAAAGATATAAGTTTTACTGATTTCAAAGTTTTGAAATCTGATCTATAAATCCGAAAGTGAAATCGAATGGTAATCTCATTTTTCCTATTTATATCACATGCAACAATAAAATAACATTATTGTAAACATAATAGTTTTAATATTTTTTTCTTTTAAATCTTGGTAATCTTCATGCGGTTGGAGAACACTTTTGAGTGATAGCATTACATTTTACATAGGGCATCATATTTGAATTTGAATACTAAGTACATGACTTTAACAATTGGTACATCCTCAAAGACACGGAATGAATTAAACTGGTGACTGGCTCTTAATAGCATCAAATCATCCTCGAGCTAGCTATCAACGCAAGACGCCAGCACCAATATTTACGAGGTCAATAAAGATTTTCCATAAGATTCAAATCGAATGCATATTTGTGTCACAGATTTTGTGGTGTTCTATTGATTTTAATGCACAAACACTTCGGAATATCTTTTAATTCAACTAGAGAATTTCAAAATTATAAGTTTTATTTTGTTTCAAAGCTACACAGCTCGACCCAAAAATATATATAATCAACTAATAAAGTTATAAACAAGCAAATTATAAAAAAAAGAATTTTTGGCTAACTATTTATCCTTTAAACATATAAAATTATTTTCGTATAACGATTCTATATGTCATCTTTTTAATTAAAAGAATTTTCTTAGGATGTCTTTGGACACCACCACTGTTTTTGCTTTTGTCCTTCGTATTCAAAACTAAATTTTTTCATATTATATAATATTAATGAATTACAGTAAGTGCTCTTTAATACGGAACATTTGGGGCCATCGTTGTGCCGAATGAGCGATTTTGCCGGATTATCTAGAGCCACAATAGTTTTAATGTGGATACCAAAGACAAATAACTAGATAAAATTGAAACGATTCAAACATGTACGTATTTAATGTGAGTATGCACATTCTGTACCTGTGTACACACTATAAATATCTGACAAAAGTTTTCGTCATTCTGGCAACTACAAAATTAAAATTCTTACAGGGAACATATTTTAATTCAATATTTTTGCATTGATAAAAAAACACGGCAAATAAGAAAAATAAGATATATTGGCAGTTAAAACCAGCTGTGACAAACTAACTACACTACGGCATTAAAAACACACATGAACGTTATTGTTTAACAAAAAAGTATCTGATATTTCTTTTCTTCAGTCATTTGAATTTCTTCTGGATTACGATTTATACACAAATTTAAGACTTATGCAGATTTATGAGTTGTAAGCTGTACTGAAATAAAAACTGAGAGTTAAGATTATCATTGTAAAAAAAAAGGCGAGCAGCGCTGTATGGCGACTTGGTGATCAACAAATGCCGCACCAAAATTCCGAAAAGCGAACTGTTGCAGGATTATAGAAAGTGCCAAACTATCAATCTGCCAGATTAAAAATGTTTCTGTAACATCATCGCTTGATTTTTGAAATCGAATTCCACTTTCCTTTTTACTTAAATATGCATTATGTAAATTTCATATACTACTTTTACAGTGAGATTTTTGTATAAATATATCATAACAGTATCTAACAATTTATTTACCAACATTTCAACATAACTATACTTATTATTTTAAGAAATATATTATACATATGAAGATATAAATTGTGATTGGACGAAACTTTAGGATTGATTGCTGTCAATTTTTTTATTTATTGCTATTTAAATATATATAAATTGGAATATAACAACAAATTATAAGTAATCCATATAAGTATATAAAGTCAATAGCTCAAAAACATAATTTGTATTAGTTAATATCTTAGAATTTAATATAATTAATTTTTTTGATTCAGTGAAATTTTTGGATGATTTAAGAAGAGACATAAACCCACATTTAAATAACTGGCTTCAATAAACGCATTCGTTATATGTTTATTTCGAATATTTTTATTTTGAATAACCGTCCTCTATTAAGAATATTTTAATTGCGTAGAAATTTAAAAGTACTATACAGAAAATACATATACAGTGGTATCTCGTTTTTCGTCTGCTTTGGAATGGGTCCAATTCATATGATTTATTTGGACGCGAAACATTTTGTTTGTACAACCTTTGTTTAGAATACTACTGATATGCGTCAAAATCTTTATCAAATAGACGTCAAAAATTTTGCAGCACATTGTTTAGAATGACCAGATAATGTCACATTTTCGAAGTATCCTGTGATAAAACCAATAATCTTGCTGACAGAATTTTAGAGAACATCATTCCTCATGATCTTTAATCAGGTTCACGTAGGGAAAACAGAAAATTAAATTTGGTAAACTTTTTATTTATGTATGCATTTCACTAAACTGCTTTTGTATTTAAGCATTATAGTATTAAACAATGTTTCAATTGTCCTCTATTACTCCATCAATGTATAGCATACCAATAAAAAATTGATTTTTTCATGGGAACAGATACATCATTTTGGGTAAAATTCATTCGGTAAACGTGCTATTTAATATAAATCCAACAATCTGAAATGGATTGAGAACATATACCGAGGTACCACAGTACATGCAAATTTTCTTTTTCATTCTTTATTTATTTCTCTCTTTTTTTCTATTGTGGTTTAAGTTCTGAGTTTTAGTACAGATAAAACTATTGTAGTTCAGTTTGAAACATTTTACTGCAAGCCATTTGTAAATGAAATGAATGGTTTATTGAAGTGCTTACCTCCATGATCTGGTCTCTGGCGGTTATCGTAGTTTTGCAGAAGCTGTTCAAGAACGGTGCTGATATTCCTGCTCAGTTCTAGTGTAGCAGCATCAACGGATCTGGAAGTGGCATTGATTGCAGATGGAAGTTTGGCAGGGAATTTCATTTTGGAATGGCAACTAAAATGGGATCTTCAAATTATTACATTTAAATGCTGTAACTATTTAATTAACATTTATAATTATTGCTGATGATTGAATGTCTGGGTAATGAAGTAGCAATTGCTGGGCTGAAGTCATTATTGACATTACATCAACAGCATAATATATATATATATATATATATATACTCGTATTATATATATATATATATATATATATATATATATATATATATATATATATACATATACTCGTATTATATATATATATATATATATATAATTGTAATTTTGATTATAATGTTGATATGACATCAAAATAAAAATAAAACTAATGTCATCATCTTGTCAAAAGTACTGCTTTCTTTGGTCATTAACTGTGCTATGTTAAAAATAAAACATTTTCAGTTTTGTGAAACATAAACTGAACAAACAAAATAATTTGTAAAAAAATATTTACATGGTCTAGAACATGCCATACAAATAAAAATGAACTATTTTAATAAGGGACACTTGCTACCAGTTTATTTAGAAAAACAAAATTTCTAATAGAATTAGACATCAGCATTGAATACGCCTGAACTTTTAAACCAAAAACCAAAAACTCGAAAACCAAAATGCTTATCAATTATTTAGTAAATTATCCCAAGTATTTTACGACTGAGTGAATTCATTAGCTTCTGAGGATCCTTGCATAATAACTGGATGGATAAAAACAAAATAACTTTACTGTTTTAGTTAATAACGTGTTTCTCAGTTTAACGGATTCCCACATTAGAAGGTAAAATTTCGTGCAAAAATACTTAATTTAAGTAAATTTTAGCTGACAATTTATTTATATATTACAAATCGGATGATTGTGTAATTAATCCTTATCATTGCAGTAAATGAACTTAATTTCCACCTATTTTTTAACTTAATGTTCATGTACTTTTTTGAACTTAGTTTTCATCTATTAAATAAAAAAAAAAAACTCTAGAGCTTTCCATAGTGTGCAATTGATGATTCTGTGCCGAGAATGTAAATATAGATAATTTCACTGTCTGTCACTAGCAACCATCTTGCAGTGACGCCGGGAGCATTTCTTTTCTCAAAAGTTGGTGCCACCTTGGTGAAATGTCACGATCTTTTTTCCTTAAGACAAGGAGAACAAAAGCTGTAGAATGTCACTTCAACTTATTGACAATCACATATGAAAAGTTTATTTTTCTATGTTCTTAAAATATATCTCAAATAATAAAAATGCAACGAAAAACACTTTCCTATATCACATTGAAATCATGAAAATAGCTAATAATATCATGAAATAGATTTAAAATTTGACATTTTCATAAATTACAATTTGAAAAGCAGTAATTCTTCGATGGACTGTTATTAGTATCACTCCGATATATTTAAATTTATTAAACAATTATTGATTAACAATTATATTTAAAGTTTACTAAACAGCAAACGCTTGAGACAAATACATTTTTAAATTATTTAGATATTATCATTATAAATACTTATTTTTTAAAATTAAAGTATTAAATCATTAAGTATTTTAAATCCTTATTACCGGTTCAGAAGGAAAGGCATTGAAAAGATTTACTTAATTATTGAGCAAACTCTTGACCAAAAATTCACAAATTCAATTTCAACTAAATACTTAAAAGACGAAGAGACGAAAGTAAAACGAATAAAATGAAAGTGAAAAAGCTTAAACTTAAAACATTAAAAAAATTAATAAAGCGCCTTTTTGTTATCAAGGAAACTAGTTAAGGGTCAGTTTTATAAGTGATGATCTTGAAAACATTCTTGTTGTATAAAACTCAATCTATCTTTCAATTTCCTCACGAATAAATAAATTGAGTAGATAGAAATTAGAATTTAGAAAAAAATCTTTAAAAAGTACTTCCGGAAAATGCAATAAAGGCAATTTAAATTTGGATTTAAAAAAAAAAAAAAAAAAGGTTTCTTGTAATATTTAAAAAAAAATTCATAATTTTGTGGAATTAAGTTTTCAATAAGAATTTTCAGTATTTAAATTTTTTCAAAATTAAGTTTTTGTTTTATTTATAGAGCTTTTCCTATAAACTATTTTAATATCTCAAGCAATTTCTCAATCAATGTAGTAAAACAATGAAGAAGAACAAACAAATTTTATTCTATGCCACAATGATTAAAATTTTTTATTAAGCATTGATAAAAATTTCGAATTTAAAAGCAATTTTTACTTAATAATTTCTACAGTTTTAACAAAAAATTAAAAAGATATAGCTAGCAATTTTAAAATAATTCTCAAAAAAAAAAAAAAAAATAGATCAAGTTAATTAGAAGTTATCATTAGACTAATTGTTAAGACACCATAACAAAATATTCCATTTTATAGAAATACTAACGGAAATAGTTGTTTTAAAAATGAATTTTTTCCGTAACTATTTTAAAACACTTTCAAGGCAACTGGCAGTCGTTTATCAACAGTCTTTCCTCCTGCCTAGTGTGTTCAATCACATAAACTGATTACAGAGGACTAAAAATTTCTTTTACAAAAATGTCTTCAAGAGATTTCTTCACAACCACTTTTGCTGATGTAGAAAGATCTCTGAAGATTGAAGCACATTCAGCTGTGAATAAATTCAACTTCAGAATTCTTTTATTATTATTGTTTTTTGTTTTAAACTCGCAAGATTCCATTTGCTTAAAAGCAAGACATGAAATGTCAGAATTCTAAATCACAATTCGGATTGTGCAGTTGCGCTTCTTGAATTTCAAAATTTGTAAACATCACATAGTGCAACCTTCATTAAAGATAAATAGTAATTAAACATTTAATAAATTTTTAAAGATGTATTTAAAATTAAATTTCGAAATCAACTTACTTAAGATAAACTTTACAATTAAAGGTCGTTAAGCCTTCATTAGTTAAAGTGAAATTCTTAACTTTTCAACTCTTAAGAGTTAAAAGTTAGAGAAACTTAACTTTTCCCTATTCTTAAATGGAAAACATATCGCTTTAAAATTGGTATTCAAATAATTACTTTAAAATAATGAGAATAATCATCAGAATAAAAATAAAATGATTTTATAATTGAGGCCTAATTAATAATGTATTTTAGTTATTCTAGCAAATCAATTTTGTACCGATTCATATTTTCTGTAAAAACTCAATACATACGATTCCATAAATTTTCAAATCTTCATTTAACTTTTAATTTAAGTTAATTCTTATCGTAATTTGTTGTGTTGTTTTTTGTTTCAATCAAAATAGTTTGCACATCATTATGTACTTCACATCTTTCCGACTTTTTAATAAAAAAATCTCATTTTTATAGTTATTATTTATTATTAAATCTTATAATAATTTTAAAATAATAATTTTTTTGACTGAAAATATTCAATATTTATAAATGTCGTTACCGAAGCAATTCTTTGAAAATGAATTGAATTTTTTCTGGAAGTTTTGTAATATTTTGAAAGCTTGTTTTTCTAAAATACTTTTGAAATGGTAAATTGTTTACATAAATTCTCTAAAAATTATTAAAAATATGCATTCTTTTAAAAATTATTAAACATATATATTTCTTTAAAAATTATTAAAAATATATATTCTTTAAAAATTAACATAATTTTTTCTGGGAAGCTTTGTAACATTTGAAAGCTTTTTTCTAAAATACTATGGAAACGGTGGATTATTTGCATATACTGTTGATTTTTCTATAAAATTCGAAGAAAGACACATATGCTATATAAAAATGACAGTTTAACGTCGTTCGCTTTTAAAGCAATGTTTAAATAGTTCTGGCTTTAATGAAAAGTTGAAGGATTTTCTCGTTTTATTCTATGCGTTTTACGATTTTTACATAGAACTGCTATATGTAAAAAAATTTCGTTTCCTATCAAATGTAGAATATTGTAGCTGAAAATAAAATATTTAACATATTCCTTGTCACAAGAAGATTATGTTACTAACTTGAAAAGATTTACGAGAAATGTAAAGAAAAGGGCATTAAATATTAATTCTGGACTTTTTGAACATTCAAATATCTGATATTCAAATATATTATTTGTGAATCTAGATTGAAATTCCTTTCAGCGATTGTGAGATTTTATTATTGTTTCAGTAGGAAGATTTCTGCTGCAATTTATTGTATTTTTTAAAACACAAATATTTATCTTCAAAAGTTATTTGAAGAATAGGGGAAATCTCGCTGATGTTATTTCATATAATTAAAATAAAGTATGAGTATTTGAATTTAGAAACTTCCAGAACAGTTATTGTCATTCAATGTTTAAAGTCAATAAACAGTTATAATGTAATCACATTTTAATATCTCACTAAATATTGCTAATGTATTTCAATAACGTATACGAGTAATATACTTTCATTACTGAAAGATTCAGGGCATCAAGAAGGAGTTATCGGACCATTACAAAACCATTATTGCGTATATCACACATGCAAATGATTAAAATTGTTACATAATTGCGAATTATGTAAGGCCAATAAAGGAAGTTGATGTGCTTACACCTTTGGCTAAATAATAACCCTAGGGTACTCTGTATATAGTTTATCTGCTGCAGAACAACAATATATTATCAGAGATGCCTTTACGCTACAATGGAAGCAAATCTAACAGATATTGGAGTTGAAATAGGAGAATCTCTGGCAATGTGTTTCAGTTATTTAAAAGCAGAATTTCTTAATCACTTCCTACAAATATTTATTTAAAGAAATAAAAATTCCTCTTAATAATCCGACTTTTATTTTGAAAGCAACAAATATATTTCCTTATGTCTGCAGAATCTGGGAATTATAATTATTGTCTGTGAATTATTAATTAAATATTTATTTTTCATCCCAGTAAATACAAATCTTAATTAAATACAAATCTTAAAAAAATCTATGTCTAAATGACAAATTACTGCCTCTTTTTCTTAAATATTTTTACTGCACTTTTTCATTTGGAACAATAAAAGAGATAAGAAAGCTTAATATAATGAAAACATTATATGCATGCATAGTTTTACAATGGGTTTTTTGAGTTATATAGGCCATGAAATGATAAATTAATGTGTCAAAGAATACTTAAAAATGAGAGTTTTGAAATATTTAGCTCAGTATCATCGCTTTTGGAAATTTGTAATATAATTTAAATCAAGATTGTGAAATAATAATTTAGTAATGCTAAACATTGCTTAAAATTTTATAATATTTTCAAAATATATAAAATTGTTATATGTTTTTTGAAATTGTAATTAACATTACAGAAACAATAATTTTACAATATTACTTTGTCTTAAAACCAGGTTATATAATACACAGGAATTAAGCATTTTTTAAAAATATATTATTGTTACAGGAATGTGAATATTAATAGCCCAAATAAAATGCTGAAGTGAAAAAACGTTTCTTTACAATTATTATTGCTATTATTTTTATTTACAAGATAAAAAGGCGTATGCAACTGTATACAAATTTATATGAATCAATCGCCAGTGTGATTTTATCGAAGCCTACCTAATTTATCATTAGAAGTTATCAAATAAAATAGGAAAAATAGGCAGGGTTATGTTTGCTTGGACATAAATACAGAATTATTCTCTTTTGTGCAATGAAATGGGAAAATCTCCAGAGAAAGGTAACATGTGGGGACCACGAACGAAGCATGACAGACGACAAAAGAAAAAAAAAAAAGAATAAAAGGCTTCATTTCTGAATATTTAACATTGAAAATGTATCAAGAAGAAGCTCAAGTATTAAGTAATTATTGTATAAAAGCCTTTTAATAGAGATAAGAGAAATGATTTTATTAGCATGGATCGAAAAAAATTTTTCTTGTGCAAATTAAATTGAAGAAATTTCAGAGCATGTTGAGGTTTGAGCAGAAACGTGTTTGATGGCAAAACAGAAATAAAAGGGCTTCCATAAAGAAGTTCTTTACATAAAAAAGGGTATAAATGAGGGCTATGCCTTAATCGATTATTGTATAAAAAAAGAAAGCACTTTATTAGAACGAATAAACAGTCTTCTGCTAACTTAAGACAAAAAAATAGAGAAAATATTTCTTGTGCAATTAAAAGGAGATAATTATTATGAGAAATTTACATGTTGAGATCTTAAATGGAAGCATGCTATATTAAAAGAAAAAAGGAAGATTGAAAGGTTTCAATTTTAAATTACTGCTATGTGTTAATCAATTATTTTACAAAAAAGAAAGTCATTCATTAGAACGAATGCACGGTATTATGAACTTTGACAAGAAATCAAGACAATAAACTTTTGTGTAATTAAATATAATATGTTGGGGCTTGTAATGGAAGCATGTTAGTCGGCAAAACAAAAACAAAACTTAAAAGACTTAAATTCTGAATCTTTACATTAAAAATCTGTTTAAATTAAGGCCTTGTGTTAACTGGAGGTTTTTCTTTGATAGAAAAGTAAATAAAATTTGCCACTTTCTAATCGGTCATTAATGGCCATATATATGTCAATAACATTTAAACATAAAATTAAATGTGTATATATTTGGAGACATTTCTTTGCAAATAATACAAATTTGCTTCAGAATTCGTTCAACATCTATTGCAGTACTATGTTTTATAACACTAAAAATCTAACAAATCAAATGAATGTACCAAACTGTGTTGGAGAAGCTGAAACAATACAAGTTTATTATTAGTTTTTTTGGAATTTATCAAAGAAAAAAAAACCTTTATTAGTGATGAATTACATGAAAAACAATTTAAATATCATGATAAGACATTTAAAAATTCGAAATTAAAAATATCGAAAGCAATTTCTCTTTGAAACAAATTTGGCACTATTATTCATTCAGCTAATATGATTGCTATTATAGCCATTTCAATTCATCAGAAAAATAACAACATTATACATAATCGAAGAGGAACTTTTGCCACATTTGTTGCATAGCAAAATAAAAGCTGGGGAAATCAAATAAAGACTAGATACTATTTTATTTATTGATGCCAAAGAAGTAGATGTAATTGGTGGTCATATTTTTTCCATACTGCCTATTGCCTATTTAGTGTTCTTAACGTTCAGTAATTTATCATCTTCTTAAGGACGAAATTAGAAATAACGACTGACCAGTAACAAATCGAAATTTATGAAGATTAAATGGAATACCTTGTTTATATAAGCTACGAATTATGCTCTAATGAGTATGCTTTCACTTGCTCAACATCTGCTTATCGTATGGAAACCCGCATTAATAATATAGTCGTTAAAACTATAATGGACATGATCAATCGACATTGGACATTTTGTTTCTTTTTTAAATTTAGTAAGAAACACCTAAAAAACATTTTACATCACTCTGCATTTGTACAAATTTGCTTATTTCACGGAAGAAACTCTCTTAGCATAACTATCGATAAAAGTTTGTCGAACAATGAGTTTTAAAGCAATGGCTGCATTGCCATCATATCCAAACTTTCCGGAATTACAAGATTCAAGCTTAATGAAAATTTGAAAATGTTGGATTTTCAAGATACTTTTTAACACATTTCTTGATTATTATTTACGTTATTTTAACTAATGTAGCACCATAGAAAATAAATTTAATACTGGAAAGAAAGTTGAAAAATTCTTTTAATAATGTATTAATTTTCATAAAGTTTTATTTTAACATTTAGCTTCTCTAGTTTAGTAAACAGACAACGGGAAACAAAGGGAAACTTGAAATGAAACTAATTAAGTTTTTTGAAGCACATAAATACACTTAATTTTAATCTCAGTAACTGACCATTAACAATTTATCTGAGGTGAATCCTCGATTCTACAATCTACCATTAAATGTAATCGGCATTTGCAAACATTAATGACCAAAATTCTAACGAGCTAACAATTAATATATTCTCATTAATAATTGATTATTCAGTGAGGTACATAAACACGTTTATAACCCAATAATAGTCAGAGGAGTTGCTTGAATATCGATTCATTTCAAGTAACTGCTTTATTTATTTAATGTTAGCAAAAGATCATTGAAATTTCTAATGGATGCAATAATCAGGGAATTTTTAATCATTTTGTGTTGAACCTCGCAAAAGTGATAGTTGTTTACTTTTCAGTTCAAAAGTAAACCATATCAAATAATATTTAGTGAAAAACTCTTCTTGCAATTAAGGATATAAAAACAAATGTTTTAATGAATTTGTTCTTTCAATATTTTTTACCTACACTAAATAAATTTTACGCAATTTTTCAGGATGTCAGATTTAATAAAAACAATGAATTATATAATTGCAATATATGAGTTAGTATATGAGAAAACAGAATATCTATTTTCTTTAATGTTCAGTTCCCCAATAAAAACTTATTATTTGACGAAGCTTAATGGACATCAGAAAAATCTGCAAAATCATGCTACGTATTTCTTAAAATGTCTTTAAACAAATAATATAAAAAAAAATTTAAGTTCAATTCTACTTTTTTTTTCACTATATTGCAGAAAAGTCCTTTACAAATAAAGTTGAAATTTTCCTCTTACATCTGGGGCCATCTATTAGATATATGCAACTTAAATCTAAAGAAAACTTCAATTAATTAATTAAATTTAATTAAAGAATTAATATTTAAAAAAACTGTATTAACATCAAGTGTCATCCCCCTACAAGTTAAAAAAAAAAATGTTTCTGAACTTGAGTGGCAGAATAAAAAGTATTTTATTAACGATTGAAAATTTGAACAGAATATATATAGGGAGAGTATGAACTAATAGTAGAAATTTAAAAATAGAAATATTTAGGATTTTATAATGATCAGTCGTTGAAATTCTTGCTAAATTTATAAATATGAGACTGATTCTCAAAATCTTTTTCAAAACACACATTTTAAATCCAAATAAATTGAATACGATTTTCCTTTACCTGATTTTCTATGGAATTTCTATGAAATTCTTTTGAGCATTAAAATGAGAGAACCGTGTCATAAATAAATCGGTCGAAATCGCCACCAAATTACGAAATATTCGTTGGGGATGAAAAGGCTTCCGAAAGTGTGCATTGCAAGTGTTGACTCACGGACGCTTGGGTCAATAGTATTCCAGAAAGCATCCAGCAGCTAGATGGCTTTGCGATAACCCTCGCAGACGCTACGATGACCCTGGCAGAGTCAATATTTGATCGCCTCTCTGCGGAGTTTTCGCAATGAGATGTGGCAAATACATGGGGTGCAAAAGGAGAAATCTATAAGAGCTTTGATTTATCAATGCATAAATAATAAAAACTCTTTTAGTATTTCAAAAATGAGAAGCAATACAGACAGTGTGGTTTAATAAAACATCTTTCCTATATATTTATGTTAGATGTTGATTAAAAATCGCGCATTTTTCTTTTGTCTGTAAATAACCAAATTGATGGATTGTATTGCTTGCTATTGAAAAAGGGTATCAAAGGGTTCTTTTAAATTTACCTATTAAAAAAAATGAAGCTAATTTTTACAATATCAATAATTTCGAATCAAAGTCTACAAATTGTTAAAATTTTCAATCATATTAAATATTCACTTAATTTATATTTATAAAGTATAAGGAGATGACTAATAAGAATGTTATAAATTACTTTAAAATATTAATTTAATGTTATTGAAATATTACTATTCCAAAATAGAGATATTGGATTTTAATAATTTTTTAATTAATTGCGCGCTTTCAATAATTACATTAATAAAAAAAAATTCAATTTTTCGCTTGAAGTTTTAAAATCATATCAAAAAATTCTTTAAAAAAAGTTTTTTTTTATATAATTTCAGATTACTTTATTTCTTTCTTCGGGGATTATCCGTTAAAATTTAAAATACTCCTTTATTAATAGCGTTTATGTAGAGTGATTACGAATTAAATGATTTTTTTTTTGTGCGTGTGTGTGTTTAAATTGTCGTTCTAAGTTTGCTGAGATTCCAAATAAAAAGAATCCGAAGAATCCAAATCAAAAGAATGGCTAATCAAACGTAAATTAATTCAATTGGTATTTGCCGGTGTTAAATAAGAAATCTCGGTTTGAGAGCAAATCGTAAAACCACAAATGGAAAAAATCTAACGTATTTTTACGTGTTAGTGCACACAGTTCAGTTCAGTACTGTTAGCACTAATTGAAATCAAAGGGTCTCAATTAGAATTCACAGACAATCGAAGTCTCAGTTAATAGAAAGGGAAAAATCCATTTCACATTGTGCAAGACTTGATAAATTAAAATTGTTTACTTGCTTAAAATTATTGAATTGAAAGTCTCGTGTTACTCTAAAACAATATTTAAAGGACAGAATATTATGTAAGAATTTGACGGGCATGAAGTTTAAATGTTTCGACTAAATTCCTTGTGATGTCTTAATAAAGTCGAAGGAAAGTTTGAAATAATTTTAAAATGAGATCATATAGTACTGTTTTTTAAAAAATTAATTTCGTTTTGGTTATCGGTAACTAAGCTAAATTTAGAAACTTAAATATTGTGAATAACGTTCTCGTTTCATTCATATTTTGCTTCTTTATATTATAATATATAAACAGCTGTTTCAGAAAAAGTTTACATTTATTATTAAAATATAATTTAAAAGATTCACTTATAGAAATAGATCTTTAATCGTGCTAGATTAAAAATCACTTTAAAATTTATGAAATTTCAGTTTACTAAATTCAAGAGGTTGCAATTGCTTTTTTCAAGTTATACTTTAATGCCGATCAAAATATTTTGACATAAAAAAAGCCCATACACAATAATAGAAACAAATAACTTTGATAACATCTTTACATTGTAATAAAATAATTTTATTATTATTTCCATAAACCATTAAAAGTTTCTATTTTTACCTTAAAAACATATTTTCTTTTCACTTTTAGCATAGGTAAAATTTTCATTATTTTTAGTTGTGTTACAGAATGTTTAAAAATTCGCTTTTTGGTAAAGTATTGCTACTAAAAAACAACTCATGAAAATATAAATTACATCTCGGTGCATTAAAAAAATAATCAGTTAAAGTGAGTCTGAAAAATTCACTAAGGGCCCAGATAAATATTTCATATTACAGATTCTTTATAAATATTTCAGGTTTGTTTTGATACACTTTTATTTCGAAAAAAACAATTACAATAAACGTAATTTCCTCATTCTTTTTGGTTTTTGTAATGATGCTCTACATATGTTTATCTAATATTTTTAGCAGGTCCCATTCATTTTCTAAATTGGATAGTTTCTGTTTCATATGAAACAAACATGGCTTTAATAAATGATAAATGTTTGCCATGTCCATTCTCAGTAGCAAAACTGAGAAATTTTTAATGGAAACTAATAGCCTCTAATGTTGTAAAATGGAATGCGTGTCATACTGCTGTCGTCGATATTAAAATGAATGCACGTCTTTTAAAAGGTTGTATAAGAGAAAAAGAAACTTGCACCACACAGTCTCAGGTATTTCTAAGAAAAAAAAAAAAAAGAGTTGGGCTCGAGATTCGTAATTGGGGAAAAATTGTTGTAACAATGTGTGTTTTCAATCTAGACTACTCAGATAAAGAAAAATGAGCTCTTATTAATTATCTTTCCATTGAAGTATCTCATTAAAATAAACTTGGTGAAAGAATTTTTTAAAGCACAATTTTTTTTTTAATTTATAAGAGGTGTTCCAAAAAAGTTTTTCTCTGTTCCCTTTCTATACGTGTAGTTTCCTTTTATCTATAGAATTTGAATGCAAAATCAAGAATATTTATTTTTTAAAAAATGGAGCGGAAGAATTACGCGTATAATATTTCAAATTAATTTTACTTGTACACAAATTTAAAAAATTAGTGATAAGTGAATCGAGTGAATCAAAATCAGTGATGAAAAGCATTGATAGTGAAAAAATATAATTGTTCCATTGTTGATTAATATATAAATAATATTTAAGTTTTTGAAGTGATCAAAATCAGTGATGAAAAGTACTGACAGTGAAAAGATATAATTGTTCCAAAGGAAAAAATGTTGATTAATATATAAATAAGATTTACGTTCTTGAAGTGATCGAAATCAGTGATGAAAAGTACTGACAGTGAAAAAATATAATTGCTCCAAAGAAAACAATGCTGATTAATGTATAAATAAGATTTACGTTTTTGAAGTGTTCGAAATTAGTGGTGAAAAGCATTTATATTGAAAAAATATAATTGTTTCAAAGAAAACATTGTTGATTAATATATGAATACGATTTACGGTTTTAAAGATCTTTATAACATAGTAAGTTGAACAATTTTATTCCTAATATTTTTCCTTTAATGCCTATAATCTTTGTATATCTAATAACATGCACTGATGGATCTTTAAATAAAAAACTATAACATTGACATTTAGAATAATTTTTTCTATTGTTTGAATATCCAGAGCGGGGTCGTAAGTCTGGGAAGAATTAATTAAATAATAGATCTTTATTAGTCAAATAGTTCTTAATAATAACTTTAAAATAATTAAAGAACTTTAGTAGTACTTTTTGGAAACTATTGGAATTGTTTGCCTTCACAAAAATTTGTTTAATATTTTGGAAAAATTAATTTAAATGTTATATCAATCAGAGCTTAGATTTTGTTTCGTAGTAAATTAAAAGGAAATAAAGCATTGACAGTGCGTTTTCATCTGAAATTTTCCATCTGTGTATCTAAACAATCCCAAATGAAGTCTATTTAATTCAGTTGAATTAAACGAAAAATAATTTTGACAAAAATTTATCTTCAAACAGTTTTTTATACCTTGATTCTCTGCGGGATCTTCTTTACGTTCGTTTTAAATTTTTTTATAACTTTTTAGTTTGATAATATTTGTATTTAATGTATTAAGTTATTTGGTGTACAATATTTTTCATTCTATACATATATATATATAGATTACATTTTGGATTTGGTAAATTTTTGGAGGTTTTATTTATTTTCATTTTTTATAATATATGAAGGATTATTAGATGGATATTATTTTGCATATATTGTTGCCTTCATTGTGTAAACGTAGTAAATAAACCAACTCAAATTTGTTTAAAAGCGATACATTTATGTGACTTTCCTTTTTTAAACAAAATGATTAAAAGAGGGTATCTGATGGATTTTTGTGTTTCTTATTCTTATAAGTTAAAAACATTGAAAATCCAATTTTTTTTTCCTCTGAATTCCTTACGTTTTATAATCAAAAAGAAGAAAAAAATATTAATAAGTGCATTTAATTCAATAAATACACCTATTTCTATTTTCTAGCAATAAAATATCACAAACTATTATAATATTCATACATAAGTGTGCATAATTTTTTAAGTAGCACAAAAGAGAAATTTTTCATGAATGATTTGTAGCATTTAAAATTTTATAAAAATATAATATATAAATTTAAATTGTGATATTATAAAAATCGAGTATTTAAGATGTATTAATAAATTTCGAGAAAATCAATTTCACACGTATTTGATATTGCAAACTCTATTAAGGGATAATGAATAAAAATTACATTTATTCAAATGATGCAAATAAATAAAAAGTCGGTTATTCTAAGTATAATTTTCAGCGTCCTTAACTATACATGTAACGAATGTCGTTAAACACTTTTTTTTTAGCAGTGCAAAAGAGAAAGAAGTTAATAAAACTTACTATGACACATTTTTTGTTAATATCTCCCTTAAAACATGTGACAAAAAATGCGCAAAGAAAACTATTTTTTGTCGGGAGAACAGATATATACTGATATGCGAACTGCACTACAGGAAATGTTTGTAGAACAGAACACTATTCAGGCGAAGAAAAAAAAAAAGCAGCAGAAAACATGAGCAATAAATTCGGAATTTTGAGTTAATCAGCTTTAGAAAAGGTCAAAATCGTCACTTTCCTTTGTCCCAAAATGCAAGTCAGCTCGAACGCGCAAGAGACTTATCTTTCGACTTGAGCATCGAGATGTTCTGAAAACTGTTCGCGTGAATTACAGTTACGGGTAGATGTTTTCATTGGTTTGATTCCAAAATGTTTGTTGTGCTTCGTTTATTATTGCATCTATGATTTTTATCATAAAAATTTCACTTATTCTTTCCTAAAACATGAAAGCACTTTCATTTTATTATTTGAATAAAGTAATACTTAAAATAATTTAAATTTTGAAACAGATTATTTCAATAAAACACAGATTTGAAGGGTTAACCCAGATTGAAGAGGTTAATTAGGTAATTTTTAAATTATTCTTTTTCAATATGTCTTCATCTACTAGGGATGGCAAAACAATTGTCTTGTGAATAGCAATGCCTTTTGCTACCGTCACCTACTTCGTTTGCATTTTTACTTGAATCTTTTAGGTAATTTCAATACGGTCATGGGAAAAAGATGTGTTCGAAAATTTCAAATTAATTAATTAATTAGTTTAAAATTTTAAATTCTAGTTCTGTGTTTTAAAATTTCAGCAACTAAAATAGCTTCAAAGTTCATTATATGAGTAAGATCAACATGAAATTTCAATGAAAGTGTATCTTTATTAATAGCAATCATTTTGTGAAAGTTATCAGTAGTTGTCCTGTTGTTTTTTCCAATTCTTCACATTGTATTATTTCCATTTTTGAATTCGAGAGCATGAATTTTTGCATAATCATCTTTACGAATCCAATTTAGAGCAGTTCAATAAAATCAATGCAGAAAATTCAGTTTTGAAAAATTAATTAAGAAATTAATGAGCTTAACCTTGAAAAAGTATCTTCGAAACTTCAATTGTTGAATCAAATGCATTCTTCACATTGTGGTTAGTTCTTCTATTATCTGTGATATGGTGAAAATCAGGTAAGTAGTAGTAGTAGTTGTGGTTCGAAGGTTTCTTCCATCTGTCGCTTGTTGCATAATAATATTGTTTGGAGTTATTGTTGTCGGTTCTCCAATTGCTGTTATTTTTTTTCCACCCTTTTCCAGAATTTTTCTGTTGAATCCGGTAGATTTTTCCCAATTCTCGATTTGGAATGGAATTCTTTTACAGCACTCACTTACTGTGATGAAACCTTTTTGTTTGATTTGATCACATTATTAAGTCTGACACTTCTTTTATAGGTTTCTACACTTTCAAACCCAATATCCATTCTGAAAAATATGTTTTTAATTTTTGTATACAATATCAGTCAAATAACTTCTGGGCTTTTGTTATGATTCACAAAAAGTTGTCTAAGTTTTCCTGGATTGTTTAAACCGCTTTAAAAGTAAACTGTTGATATAATTAAAATCGTCTGCAGTTTCATTGTTTTCTCTACCTTTTTTTTGCAGTGTTTTCTTTTGAATCTGGCGTTCAAACAAGGTAATATAAAGACTAATATGATTAATAGCAGTATAGAATTTCTACGTTAGACTTTGAACATCCTTTTTAGGCTTTACAGCTGTTGTTTTTCTCGGTTTTCAATGTGATAAGTTGTATTTTTTTCATTGTGTATTCTTATCATTTTCAATTCAAACTCCATTTCATTTTTAGTCTCCTTTTCTTGATTTCGTCTTGTCATTCTTTGAGTTCATTTTTGTAGTTTTCTCCCCTCCTTTTTGTCATTTGTTTTCCTATTTATTTTTATGTTCATCCATTATTGTATTTCTTAATTCCTTCATTAAGTCTTCTTCATAGATAAGACTTTCGGCTATCAATATTTTTAGTTTTTCGCAGATTTGCTTTAAAGCTTTTCCATTTCGTGTTTTTTTAAATAAATACTTTTTATTAATATTTCAAAGTTCAAAACGTTTTAAAATTTTTCTAATATATAAATAAGATAAAAAATAAAATCCTAGAATATCAGTTTTTTATTGTAAATAAGTTTGCAAATAAAGATCAATTTTCTTTTTTTTTCAACAAAATAGCGACAATCAAAAATGAAGAATTCTTTTGTGAAAACTAATCACTTCTTCTTGCCTGTGCTTTAAAAGTTTTTTTTACTTGTATTAAAACCACTGCAGATGAATTTTTATACACATGTCTGGAAGAATCAGACAACATCTTACAAAAAGAAACCATTCTTCGTAGTACATTATTTTCAACGTTAACGTAATATATTTAAAATATATAATATTACATCGATTGATTCCGTAATTCCGTTTGGATTCCTGGCACTTTTGACAACATATGTAGATTAATTTCAAATGATTAATGAAAGCAAGGCTCTTTTAAACTATAATAGTTTAATAATATAAACATTTTCGAAAAGACGCCATTCATCAACGATTACTATAATTATCGCCGTTTCCAATATATATATATATATAATACCTTATACTATATATAATATATACATTATATATCTCATTATGTCGCATTTGTTGTTCGTATGTGCAGTTTACGTTCACAAATATTTTAATAGTTTAATAATATAATAATAATTACAAAAATTGCAGAAGAAGATGCAGAAAGTCATAAATTTTACTTCATAGTATTTGAGATATATTTATAATTCGATATATTTCATTATCATTAATTGCAAAAATATCTTTTTAATTTTATTACATGATTTTGAATATATTTATTAAAGATATTTTAATAGAAATAGCAGTGTTTACTTTCAGCTGTTAGTAGCACAAATGAAGCCGTTAGGTTTCACATCTAACTTTTAATGCTAAAATGCTTTTGTTCAAATACTTGGTATTACTAACCTCAGAAATGTCTCGTAAAGGTTAATGTTTTTAAATAAGTTTTTGTCACTTTTATAAATTTCTAATTTTCGTTCTTTGCATAGTTTAGTATATATTATAAGAAAGCACATATATCGATATAGGTTCGAAAAAAAAACTGAAGGTTTCCTTAAAAATACCAGAAAACCGGTGGAAAATAAAAAGAAAAATGTGCTGTAAAATCATGTGTCAGGGGTGTAATATTAATGTATGTAATATAAATAAATATGAGTAATAAATAATAAAAGTAAATATATCATTTAAAACATGGCATTACATTAATTTAATCGATTTTCATAGTTAGCATGATCACTAAAATGGTCTACATTGAACGATTTTTAAAAATCATTGTTGAGAATGTTTGTTCTGAAATTTATGTTGATCTAAACTGGATTTCACATTTTATGCATTATCCAGCAATAAGCACAGCTACATGGTTTTAAAATGGTCCATGTTTTTGCTAAATGATCCATATTTATAAGATACGATTTCTTAAGAACGTTTTCGGCGTTTTCATCAAATTTTAAAAATGAATACATAAAATATAAAGGTGATCGAGGCTCATCCTATCAACTTCGAGTGATCGTAATAAATTAGACGAAAATGTTTAATAAACAATTTTACTATTATTTGCTTTTATTAGAGATTAAGTTATTTTGCTTTTATTAGAGATTTATTCTATTACATGTTTGAATTTGTTTCAAATTCAAATTCATTTATGATGAGGGGGGCCGTTAGAAAAGCTTGCTATAAAACAACAATTAATTAGATGTTGGGGCCTGATGGCCGAGTGACTAGCTCTCGGTGACACAGGTCTCGGGTTCGAGCCCTGGCGGTGCCATGGATGTTTGCAGTAGTTCGGAATGCACTTTAAACAATAGGCCCCGATACAATATTACTGTTGGTCGTAAGGGCTGACAATCCTACCCCGAAAAAAAAAAAAAACATATCCGGTCTCGAAATCTGCCAGTGGGCAAACGGCCTTGGCCCACCACGGGGTGTTGCGCCATTGATGATAATAATTATTATTATTACATGATACTGAGAGGAAAAAAAATACAGTCTGTATTTTTTATTTTCTCGTTACTGAAAAGTACTTTCAGAACTTAGAAATAGTCAACACAACATATACTCTTGAATTATTAAATTAGATGCATGTAAAAGTAAGTAGACTACTTGGGATAATTTTTAGTTAAAAATTCACTGAAATAATATATACTCATATTATATAAGTACAAGTTTAAAATTTTTCTGCATTAAACAGTATTTTCATTTAAAAATAGAACAAAATGTTTTAATGTAAAACTTTCTAATAACCTCCGAAAATATTATATCAAATAGAAACTTATTTATACTATCAAACTCCCATTTTTTTAAAAGTATAAAACATGGCTAATTAAAGACTCTATTGTGAAGGATTATAGATGGTTTATTATTGTATTATGTTGAATATATTATTGTATATAACCATGACATATACATAAAACTATCATTCATGTGAACATAGGCATACATTAAATATTTATAAGCCCCTTCAATCTCATTTACCTCATGCTCTTATCTCCCTCATTGGGTGGGACAGCTCTAATTTGGTCAGCATATGTCATATGTGTCAGCAGAATGTTAAGAATATTGTTCTGCTTTTAGCAACAATTATCACAATTGATGCTAAGACAAATGGCTCTCACAAATGTTTGCTGCATACATCTAAGTTAATTAAGCTATAAGTTCATTTTGATAGAATTCTCCTTAATTAATTCTAATTAAATAGCTTCATTTTCCTTAATGTAACTTAATATTTAACAATAAATCATGATAGGTTTTTGTTTTCAAGTTTCAAGAAATAGGCCTATGTTTAATAAATATAATTCATTTATCTGTTAAAAGAGATAGTGTTTAGCAGATGAAAGTAGTAATGATGTGAATGTTTATTTATTCTTTCATCGGTATATAATGCCCCACTATTTCCCAATGGCAACGCGTGCAGCTGGCGTGCAGGAGGACTTAGGTTCGAAGCTGCTGGCGGAATTGTGGTTACTACTTTCGGAAACGAGGATATTCGATAAAGATTTTACAATTTGTAATATTTACAATATTTGTCGATTATCGGCCTTCCCTGGTGGGGTTTTCTATCATACAACACTTTTCATGCGTGGCAGTTAACCATAAAAGTCTTTCCGGAGGGCAATATACTACCTCTTCATCTTCGGGGGCTGTTTGTAGGATACATAAGTAAAACACGAGGCCACCAATGCTACACACACACACAAAACATTATTCGACAATTTGAGGTTGGAAATTTAAAAGTTGCTTAAAAAATTTAAATGATTATTAAAAAAAAAAAGAAATGAAATTCGTTTATTTTTATTTTCACTTTTACGTAAATTAATTTTTTTTTTTTTTTTTGACGTAAATAAACAACATTAAAAAAAAAGATTGTCTGACATACTATCAGTTAATTCCTTAATAAAAATTAAAAGTAGAAAAATAAACAAGACAGAACGAAACACGAATGTAACAATTGAAAAAGGTGTTTTAAAATTTAGAATTGTTCTTACTTGTTTTTACATAAATAAATAATGTGAAAGAAAGAGGGCAGTGCCTTCCGGGAGGGATTTTTTTTATACTACGCTAAAGATTGCCCAGTGATATAAAGACCGCCTAAAAAGTGAATTTTACTAGCAAGTTCAGCTACTTTTGTTGGTTCAATATAGTGGGACCATTTAAATTTTATTACAAAATATTACATGTCAATTTGTTTGTCGGTTTTTTTAATACTCCATTCAACTATCGACAACAACTATTTTTGTACTCTTGTTTTTCATCGACATACAAAAATATTATGAAGTATTGTTGTTAATGTGTAAAAAGCAGCATAGATCAAACTTTACAATATTAAATAGAGAAAATTTATTTTAAAGAAAAATTTATCTACTCAGGATCATAAATAATAATAATACAAAAAAGGTTCATCATCATAACAACAAAACATTAGACGTATTAGAAGCTCTTTCGCATTTTTGTTCCTTCTTCTAACCAATCTGATGTTTTTAAAAACTACACGATTTGTATAAGTCATACAGGATGACGGTTTTAATTCTGTCAATGATCCCGTGCGGATCTTTTCGTTTGGGTTCGAGTGCGACCGAAATATTCTATAAACAATCTAACAAGTACTTTTTGTTGGTGAGAAATGAATTGAAGAATAATACAAAAATTGGATCCCCATTTAGGGCCGCCAGCGGTTTATGTGGTTGAAAAATTTAAGCAAGTTGATAGGCCACCGCAATTACGGCAGTTTCTAGGAAAATAATAGTTATAATTATTAGATAATATAATGATAAATATAAGAACTGACGATGGATGGATGGATGGAACAGAAATACAAGTTATAAATTTTCCAATCGGAAGCATAACAACGTCTGTTTCACATCTGCTCTTGCAAGTGTGCTCAACTGTGTAAATACCCTCATGAAGAAAAGTTAAAGACTTGGAAATGCTGTTTCTTAAGGGTCAGAGGACTTCAAATAAAATAACAATAGGTACGTCTGATATGGCAGAAATAGCGAAACTTAGAAAACGAAAAGAAAATCTTTGAAAAGGAAGAAAAGTTTCAGAAAACGGAAGAAATTTATCTCCTTTTTCTGATCTTGTTGACGAGTAACAATGTCAAGATGTTAATGATATACCTTCTATGCCATCGTAGGAAAGTAAGTGTTAAGAGAATATCATGTAATAGAATGGTAAAATAACTGACATAGCTGTAGCAACAGTAACAAGTGCACTTCTTAAAGACATAGCAATTGCGATGCATTACGGCATGTTCGATGTTATAGTTAGGCATGAGATAAGAAGCGAAAAAAAAGCTGCTTGGAATGCCCAGTCTAAGTCAATTTAATTGCTACCAATAACTTGAAAGGACTGTGTTTTTATAGTCAAAACAATCACAATTTATCTTAAGTTGACGAACGTTGACGGAATGTTGCATCAACAAAGAGTGGTTAAAGTGTACGTGACACTAATAAAAAGAACCTGGCTGCAAATGTTGCACACGTTTCACCAATAACCACTTCTACTAAAAAAAATTACTGAAAGCGTAATGAAATTTTGCAATGAATATCATATTGATATTGCTACATTGTTAGCATTAGGAGGTGATGAGATCACTGGATATAAAAGTGATGTTTTCCAGCATATTGAATTATTTTGTAAAAATCTTTACATTTGCAACATCCTGTTGGTGATTTACTACTCAGGCATTTGATGTAGTACATGGAGCGATACAAATGGCAATAAAACATACCGTTGCTCAATTCGAAACCAACTTCCGAATTGTAATGAAATGACTACTTTGATCATCCTGAAGCAATAATCTTTGCAAAGTTTATTATGTGAGTAAACTTGTTATGTGAGATGCTTGTAGTGCTTATTATGTGAGACCAAATTATGTGAACACTTGGTCTACGCAGAATTTTAAAGGTAAAAAAAACAGAACCTGGAATTTGTGCGTTTGAAATTCAGAATTTAACATAAAGCTAAATCTTACTTGAATCTCTTAAAGTGGCAAAAAGCGAAGGCAGAATTACCTGCGATTGCTACTCACTTTTCGAACAAGCACATGATGCAGTCTGGCGAATGTCCAAAGACGACATTGAGTAATACAAATTTCACTGTCCCACTCAATGTATTGAAAGAGATTGAAACTGACAGTAGAAGTTCTTCTTCCATCTATTGGAAAGATTAAGTTTAATGGACACATCAGATGTAAAATGAAGTAAATCTGTGTCATCCTTTGAAACCCAAAACCAGCATACAGTGAAAAATATAGAAAAAAAGTAAAGGAATGCACTTGATAAACATTTGCAACTTTTATTCTGGAACTCAAATCACGCTTATTTCTACAGTGTATTTCGTGAGTAATAAGTATTATTGTTTAATTTCATAATTTTTTATATCAATTTCGTAAAATAAATGCTTACAAGTTTCAAAAATAAATCAATAAAAAGTGAATTACTTGAAACCCATAACACATTTTACCGTATTACAACACTTATAATTGTATTTAATTATTAATAATATTTTGTGACATCAAACTGCTTTCTTCTAAAGTTAAAGTTTTTCAATCCTTACTAAATTTTGACCTCCCCCCCTCCGTTTTACACTCAACCCCACACTTTTGCATAATCTCGTATATTATAAACCGAAAGAAATTTATTAATTACTCTAAAAATGTTCACTTATATTTTTTGTATATTCTTCCAATGTTTTCGCGCAAAAGAAAGAAAAATCTGTAATTAAAAATGTCACTAAAATATGAAAAATCATGCCGTTTTCGGCTAATTTCACATATTCGCTTGATCATTGCATGAGGGGGTATCAGCAATACTCCTCAGAAGCTAAACAACTCTAGGCATGGTATCGAAGCAGAAGTAGATTGACTAGCAATCGAAAAGAAATATTTAAAGAAAAACTCCTGTTCGATTTTGAATAAAAAACAAAACTGAGTTTTCTCAGATTAAGTGGAACTTGGTTTGTTTATTTTGGTTTTAAAGATATGAAACGCACCTGGAGTAAATATGTAGTGGTGAATTAATTATGCTGGTGATTGGTGAAAGAAATATTATTCAAAAGTTATCAATTCCATCATAACATTTATTTGAAATAGTTATAAACTGTTGCTTTTAACTTAATTCAAAGGGTTTTCATTTTTAGAAAATAGTTTTACGGATAGTTACTTCAGAAAAATAACTTTTCGCATTTATTCGCAATATAAAAATATCAAATGAAAATTATTCTAGATAAGATTTAAATGTGGATACATGAACCGCTATTAAAATCGGTGGATACGTAATTAATGACGAATTGAATGTCCACGCATTTCGTGATTACCACCGCTATATAAAACTTATGAATACTGATTTCTAAAAAAAACCATTTGAAATGTTCTAAATATTTTTAAAAACTAAATATTATTATAAACGATGTAATACAGTGAATGATGTCATACAGAACTTTTTACGGGTTTCAAATAACTCTAAGTATATATTGCTTATCTCTAGTAAGATGTGGATACATGATCCACTAGCTGATACGTAATTAATGGAAATCAGAAAGTTCATGTAACTAAAAAAAAAAAAAAAAATTCTAAAAAAAATAATTTGGAGTTCTCAAAATATTTTTAATAAATAAATAAGATTATAAATGATGCTATATAGTAAAATTTTATTATGGGTTTCAAGTAATTCCAAGTATATATTGCGGGTCTACAGTAAAAAATGTGGATAAGTAATTCATGACATTCAGAAATTTTATGTATGTCATGATTACCACCACTCATGAGTATTAACTTATAAAAAATAATTTTGGAAGCCTCAAAATATTTTTAATAATTAAATACAACTATAGATGATGCAGTACAGTGAAAACTTGTTATGGATTTCTAATAATTCGAAGTGCATATTGCGGGTCTATAGTACAATTAGGAACACGGAACTATACATAAAGGTGGCTAAAAATACATTTGCTGATTATTTAGCTTATACATTATTATCATAAAAAACTTTAATTATTTCTCACAAATCTGACGGTTTCATTACATAAAATTATTAAAATGTCACGTTTAATTATATTTCTTTACATTTCGAAATTTTCCTTTAAGTGTAATATCATGAGTTCGTTCAAGTGTTTAAAAAATAAAGTGTCAAAATTTATTAAATTGTATAACTGAATTTTAAGATTGTAATAGGCAGAAATTACTATAATAATGAATTTAAAAGACACAGTCGAAGTATATATTTTTTAAATGCTATTAATGAGTAAAGCTATAAAATTAAGGCGAATATTTTCTTTTTCTTTGTGGATGAATAGTTCATTTCTATTTTTTAAAAATATAATTCAATTTTGACTAATTTTTAGCAGTTTTGTTAGTATATCGCGGACACGTTAAAAGATCTTTATTTATGCATTGTTTAGCATTCTTTTATAGATGCATGGTTCATTTCTATTATTTTGAAAATATAATTCAATTTTGACTAATTTTTAACAGTTTTGATGGTATTTCACGTGTTGTAAAAATATATTTATTTATGCATTGTTTAGTATTTTAGGAGCTCATACCATTTTTTTAATTTTATTTTTCATTTTTAGGAAGAATAATTGTTTCTAAATGAATGTTAAATCTATTATGACATAATGCTTGTATACAATAAGATATATTTTAATGCGTAGCTATATCTTTACGAAATCTTTGGTTACTCCAAATTCAGATTCCATTTAGAGAATTATTTTTATTTTAATATCATTTCTTTTATTAATATTTTCATCAATAATTTTTCTTTTCTGCAATATATTTTTAAAATATGTAAACATAAAAAATTATTTACACTTTTTAAATTAATTTGGGAAACATGTTGTTTATATTTAAATTATGAGTATTTCAGTATTTTTAAACCGGTGTAAAATTTACTCTTCCACAAATAAAATAATACACGTTTGATCAGAAATCCATTTCTTTCATTTTTGCAAAAAAAATCATTTTTCAATCTTATAATTTTTAGAGTTACTTTTATTATTAAAAACGTATAACTTTATATTGCTTCTGAAACCTTTCACGAATTGATTCTTTACAAAATTCAATAAAGGAGAAAGTTGTTTGTTCAATTTTGTAAAAAGTTTTCAAAAATAATATTGCATGTAGTTTAAAATACTTTAATGTAGCTAATAGTTGAAAATGAATCTACGGTTATAAAAGTAAATATATTTAATTATAATTTGATTTTATTTGGCATTTACATTTGATACTTCAAATCAGGTCATTTTTACAACGCAATTTTCTTTGGGAGCTAAAGAAAAGTATAAACAAATTGTTACCTAAAACGATTATTAAAAGGAAGGGCTGCTTTTGATGTTAGGTGTTATATATTTTGCAGAGTTTTAAAACATTTAGAATATCTAAATAATAGGGAGCCCCAGAGGTGGTTTAAAAACTTTACGTGCTAGTCTGTCAGATCTTGATGAACCATTTTCACTTTGAATTGTGCCATCCCCTCAATATGAAGGAAAACAATTATGGCTGCATGACAGATGCTAAAAATTCATCCAGTACACCACAATACATCATTTACAATGCTGACACATAAATTAACAGACGCATTCAAATTGAGGATGTGTGTCAAGGACCCATGTCCTCGCTTTTACGATGAGGTATGTCCAATGTGTCTGGTATTTCCTGTACAAGAAACCTGTATATTCTGTCTAGACCTGTATATTCCATACCGGAGTCCGATACCTGTATCTCCACAGAAAAAAATGCGAGAGTGAAACGTAGGATGAACTTGGCAGCTACACGCCTTGCAGCTACATTATGAAATCATCATACTCAAACCAGAAGTGTCAGCTTGAAGTTTCTGGAACGGTATCTATCCAATTCTGACAATGACAGCCAGATCCCTTACTGATCCCAGCACATGACTCTCTTCTTAGAAAATAGCCTTCGAAGTGTCGAAACAACAGGTAAAGACCAATTAAAAATCAGCAAACATATCAACTCACACGATTTTGGTGAAACGCTGTTCTACTGCAAGGACACATGAGTCCTTAGATGGTTAGGCATCACATCCTCCATTCAATACGGCACTATCTCATATTAGAAAATGCTCGTCGAGGCATTGAAGTAGTAGGTAAAAACTCATAAAATAGTCACCAAATATACCAACCCACATATATCAATTTATGGTGAACTGCTGGCTTGTACGGTTGCATGAACCCTCGGATGGCCATGCATGTATAGTGTTAAGTTTCAATGCACCGTCCTTTGGCAAAATCGTTTCATTTGCAAATAGAACCCACAGTGAACAATTAGATATGCCCATTGAAATAGCAATATGCGAATGTAACATTGATGTAGTGATCGCCAGTCACACTTCATGTGTAAAAATTGGTCGTTATGAGCCAGCATGTAAAATTTGTAAACGACTTTTTGGGGCACCTTGAAAACCATGAAATTTAATTTTATCAAGATGTTTGGTAAAGGATTCCTTTTGTATTATTTGTGTCGAAATAAAATATATCATTACATTGAAGCTAATTCCCTAAATTTTCCAAAAAAAAAAAAAAATTAACATTAAAACTAAGATATATTATTTTTAAAATCTAGATATAAAAACAGAGGAATATCAAAATTATAATATGTATAATTTTAAAGTATGTAGCATAAAAAGAGATTACATCCAATTCTATTTTAATGTGATTTTGATTGAACACAAATGTAGTGGCTCTTTTCATACAATAGATTTGGGTTTAGCAAGTTTAAAAACATTCTAATTGAAAGGCATTTTACAAAGTGCAAAAGCATAACTGAAAAACAAATTCACGAGACAGTAATATAAATTCAAATGTAGGGTTTATTCTATCATTTTGCTTTTCTTTAGTCATGTTAGAATCAATATTTATAGTTTTCCGTAGGTGCAATATTTATTTTATAAAGAATTTATCCATCTTAAAAATTAGACTTGGATTCAATTAAACATGCTAATTAATTCGATAAAGCTAATTTTCAAAAAGAAATCCAATAAATGTCCATGGGGAACGGATGGTTCAATAAATGTGATAAAAAATGTGTAGAATGATTATAATAAGCTGAAAAGCTCAGAAATATACATGCATATATTATTTTTTCTAACAAACATGTAATAATTTATTTTTAGTGTTAAAAAAATTCACTTATTCTTTTAAAGCCGTTTTATAGCAACGAAATTAAGTAAGTGGTTCGTTATTTTATAATAAAGAAGACTGGGCCCGAATCACGAATTTTTTAATTTGGTAAATTTATTTGTAAATGAATCTGATAAAATAAAATGAAAATTTTCCAGTGTAAAATCTTATTATATTTAGGCAGTTTTATGAATTTTCAATTCTATTTTTAATAGTTATGTTCTCTTTTTAGAAGATTCCATCTTATTATTTTGAATTCTAAAATATCAGGGTGGGAATGAAATATTTGGTGTCAGATAACTATTAAATATAATGCATTTTAATTTGACTTTCCGTTCTAATTTCTGCCATTTCGATAAGGTACGTTAGCGTCTTTCAATAATCGTTTTAATCTAAAGCTTTACTTTGAATGTGACGGTATCGAATATCTGTCGTCCTTGACCTCAGGTCAAAGCGTGAGGCATTCGACGACATTTGAAATAGTATACTTTCTTAAGTTATCTATACCTTTTTCTTAATATAAGAATTACCCGAATTCAGAATTTTTAATTATTAGCAAATTGAGCAACGCATGATTTAAGCATTTTTTTTGTCATACGCTTTTACCTGTTCCAAGTATCATGAGGAAAAGCTTCTCTATTTTAAATGATAATTAATGATAAAGGTTTTTACAGATTTCTTTCCTACATAGAAAGTCTCAGTATCGAAATGCATCTGTCAGGCATTAGTATGCAAAAATGTGCTAAAGCAACTTGGTTGACCAATTTATTTACAATAATCAATTGGAAAAGAATCATTGCTTTCAATTTTTTCTCATTATTTCCAAAGATCTTATTTTACAAGAAAATACAAAATTATTCAGTTAACTCACATATGCTACTATTTTTTTAAATAGATCTTAATACTTACACTTATTTATTTTTTTGCTTTATTATAACTTTGGCACTTTTAGTCTTTCCTTTTTGCTACCTTAGTTTTATTTTTCTCTTTCTTATTCATATTATATTTGTGCTCTTTTTTTCTTCTATGAAATGCGTTACTTTTTCTCATAACTGCTATGAGTTTTTTTATAAATATCCAATTTTGTTTTAAGATTTTATAAACTCATTTACAAATTTGTTTAAAAGGTTCAATTTTTTCTTACTTTACCGTAATTTTAATTTTATTTCAATTATTTAAAAGAGTTTTATATAAAAGTTTTAAAACGGCAACCATATGTTGACAATTTATTTAATATAAATATAAAGAAGCTTATTGTCACAAATTATATTGCCCATATGTAATTGTTTTTGAAATCGTTACAATGTACGCTTACTATCGTTACCATATGAAATCGTTAAGTTTAGAAATATATTCATATAATCTAAAAATGCTGAGTGTTTTATGCACAGTAAAAGCATACGAAACAAAAAATGGATATGAGAATATCTGGAGAATAATTTTCAAATAAAGGTCCAATTTGTGTCTCCATTCAATTAACAAATTTAGTATCAATAAAGCATTTTTCGAATTTTTCTTCATTAGGTACGCTTGAAAATTAAAGAATAAATGATACAAAAAAAAAAAAAATTTACACATTTCGACCACAAATTCGATTATATTTTCACCTAATGTAAACAATAGGTGACTATTATTAACTATTATTTCAACTCTTGCGATTGACGTTATTTATGAATGCCATTTCAAATCATTCGCGGATAGAACGGCAAAATTCCATCACTTTATTCCCCTGAAATACTTTGTTTATTTTGTTTCCCTGTAATTTGGAATGAACACCTTCCTTTTTAAGCCGGCATAACTTTCGAATCAGAGCTGTTTGTCGAATCTTTGGTTTGGAATCGCTTTACATCAGTCCGCTGACAATAGATTTCCCATCTACAATGATACATTGTTTTCGGTGTCTTTATTTGAATTTAAAAAAGTCCTAAACTTGAGAAACTGTCAAAAAATCCAAAAATAATTTGTCATATCTTACTCTCCCATTGCATGAAAAGATATCATATTCGTAAGAAGTAAGTCAGAAAAACCCAAATGTAATTTATTATTGAATGGGGCAGAGTCCCAAAAAAACTTTTGGATTCTATTAGAATGATGTATGAAACTAGTTCAAGTTATGCATTCAGATCTTATTTACTGTGAGTTTTTATCATCTGGAAATCATTTAAATGAAATTAGTTTATTTCTTTTCTAAATCAAAGGATTCAAATTATAGTAGATACATTTTGATTACTAAAGAGGTACATAGGTCACTTTAAATTTGCAATTGTCCAAAAGAATGAAATATTAATAAACAAAAGTCAATTTACTCATTTAACATTTCATTAGTTCAATTTTCTGATTGTATACATAAAGCAAATATTTAAGATAAAGACATAATTGTTATTTCATATTTTATTTCTATAAACTTTTATACAACAAAACTTCTTTGGCAAAATTAAAAATTAATTAAGTAAATAAGCAAAAATTAAATTCTGCAATTTTTTCAAGCATATAAGAGTACAAAATACTTAAATACTACTGATAGCTTTTAGAGAAAATAAATAATTATAGTTAAACTATTATTTAAATTAGTTAAACTATTATAAAAAACAAATAACTATAATAAACAGATAATTAAATTTTTAAGTTTAAAATATTTTCAATTGAATAATTTCTTCTATTTTTTGTCGTTTCTCTTCTTTTTCTTAAAAGGTTTTTAACAAATTTTACAAGATCAAAAGAAAAGTAAAATTTAAAATATAATGAAAGAAATAAATAAGAAAATTTATTAAAAAAATCATTTAACTTAATCACTTATATAGAACAACTAAAATTAGAGAAAAGGTCAGAAATAAAATTAAAAGTGCACAATTTTTATTTTGGAAATCTTCAGATAACTAGATATTTAAAGACAATCATTTTGGAATTTCTAATACAGCAAGGTGTATTAAGTCGTGAAGTACTTTTTTGTTCTAATTTTCAGATGCTTTTACCATAAAATCAGGGAAAGTTTTAAGTTTATAAAATTACATTTTTCAGTAAACTTTCCCTTATTGGATAAAAACGTAAACTTTAGTCGCAGCTAATATAAAAATCGTATAAAAATCATTTTTACCAATAAAAATTATTTTTAAGCAATCGGTTCATTTTTATAGTAAAAAATATTCAAAGAAAATTCAATTTCTTTTGAAAATTACTAGTAAATATCCTGTAATTGAAAAATATATAATTTAGCAAGATGGAAATTTCGTTAATAAGAAATTAAAAAAATACTTATATTTTCATTGTGTTAAATGTATAACTGTTTAATTATTATATATGATATTTTCAAGTTTTTATTAATCATATTTGCAACATTCAGTTATTCCGATCATAAATGAATTAACAGATTCGCTAATAACTAAAATAACTTCAACTGGAGTTATTAAATACATTTCAAAAAATTAAAAAATATTTTAAAGCAACCAATCTTTATCGTAAAAAAAAAATATTCAATGAATTTTTTAAATTACTAGTAAATATCTTTTAATTGAAAGGTAAAACTATTTATCAAATTGAAAATTCTGTTAATTGCGAATTTAAAAAAAAAAAACCCATGTAATTTCGCCATCTTAAAAGTTATATCTTTCACTTTTAAATATTATTGTCAAGAAATTATATACAAAATATACTTGTAACGTCCAATTATTTCTATAACATGAAATAAATTCGCTCTCAACATAATCTCTAATAACAAAGTTCAAGGATTTATTAAAATTTCCATGAATTTTATTTTAAGTTTAAATACTTTGATGAATTTTTAAAATCTATATTAAAATTTATCTTTTTAATTTAAAAATATTTAAAGTTTATATAGTACATATTTTAAAATGAATATATTTATAAAATATAATGAACATTGTTTTCATTTTGGTGAATACTTTTTGTGATCATGCGAAAGTTTAGAGATAGAAATTTATACTGAATACAAAAATTAATTTTTATTGAGCATAATGTTTTGTTCTTGGTCGCATAGAATGTGATCATGATTTTACTTTCTATTTAGTTTCAAAGGAAGAAATATATTAGCAATTTTAGACATTTTTTATTTTAAATTCTCAGTGAGCTGCTTTTATCCATTTTTTAAATTTTTTTTTCTCTTTACACACAAAAAATAAGAAGCATTTTCTAAAAATTCTATGATTTTCCGAACACAGTATAGAAACAACAATCCCTTAGAAAGAAATTTCAAAAGTTATAAAATATAAGATTGGAAATAACGGCCGAAAACTATCTACTATTAATGGTTCAAAATTAACACGTTAAGTTCTTAATCGCATAGGATGTGACCATGATTTTGCTTCCATTTTATTTTCAGAGGAAAAAATATATTAGCAATTTTAGAAATTTGTTATTTTGAATTCTCAGTGAGCCGCTTTTTATCCATTTTTTAATTTTTTTTTTTTTCTTTTTACACACAAAATAAGAAACATTTTCTAAAAAATTCTATGATTTTCCGAACACAGTATAGAAACAACAATCCCTTAGAAAGAAATTTCAAAAGTTATAAAATATAAGATTGGAAATAACGGCCGAAAACTATCTACTATTAATGGTTCAAAATTAACACGTTAAGTTCTTAATCGCATAGGATGTGACCATGATTTTGCTTCCATTTTATTTTCAGAGGAAAAAAATATATTAGCAATTTTAGAAATTTGTTATTTTGAATTCTCAGTGAGCCGCTTTTTATCCATTTTTTTTTTTTTTTTTTTTTACACACAAAATAAGAAACATTTTCTAAAAATTCTAGGACTTTCTGAACACAGTAGGGAATCAAACAATTTCTTAGAAAGAAACTTCAAAAGTTATAAAATGCAAGATTGAAAACAACTGCCGAAAATGAGCTACTATTAATGGCTCAAACTTAACGAGTCATCCGTCAAACAACACATCCAAAGAAAACAAACAAAAATTCTGTAAAGAATCCTCAAGAAAAAGTGAATTACCTGGCATCCCTCAAAAGCAACAGCGTCTCCAGGAGGAGGAGCAGCAGACGACGTCCTGGAAAAAGCCTCGCCATAAAATTGGCGGCAGAAATGCAAAGGCGACTGCGATCCACACGTGTTCCCACTGCCTCAAACTTTAGGCGCCCCCCGCCACCCGTGACGTCATGCATGCGCGAACCTTCCGAGGAATGCGCGTCCAACCACGTGAAAACTGTCAACCGCCTCCGGCCAAATTTCACTGCTTCTGGACAGCTCGGATCGAACGGCCAAAATTCGATTCAAACTCCCTCTTGTTCACAGTTGGTCACAAGTTCCTTCCAACATCCGAAATGAATGCTCACATTTCTCTTGCATTACCCTGAAGTCCTTTATCTCTTGCGCCCTTTGAAGGTAACCAACCCCATTCAGAGACAAAAATTTTAAATCACGTTTTATGGAAATATGTTTTGATCATATTGTTCAGTTAGATTATAAAACATAGCCAAACATGAAAAATAAAGTTGATACATGATTTTTTTTTTTATTAAAATTGAACAAAAATGGATAGTTACTCCAAATCCTTTATCTCTTGGGCCCTTTGAAGGTAACCAACCCCATTCAGAGACAATTTATGCAATCGCAATTTATGAAAATACTTTTTCATCATATTGTGCAATTAGGGTTATGAAGCATAGACAAACGTGAAAAAATAAACTTGATACATGAAATTTGTTTTATTAAAATTGAGCAAAAATGGACAAAAAAAAGTGCATTTTTCCACTTTAAGAAATTGTAACTAAAGCATAGCATTAAAGATAGTTACCCCAAAATCCTTTATCTCTTGGCCCCTTTTAAGGTAACCAACCCCATTCAGAGACAACATTTTTAAATCACGTTTTATGGAAACATTTTTGACCATATTGCTCAATTAGATAATAAAGCATAGACGAACATGAAAAATAAAGTTGATACATGCTTTTATTTATTATTATTATTAGCAAAAAGGGACAAAACAGTGTATTTTTTAAACTTATTGTAACTAAAGGAATGCGTACAACATATCACAGTGATTGGCATACATTCAGACTTATGCCCATCATGCATGCAATGAATTAAAAGAATGATGCTGTTCTAAAGTGTAGCTGAGTCGTTTAGAGCAAAAATGCAAGAAAATAAAATAATGTTTTTAGCTCATTCATCAATGAATATATTTAAAAACTTTTTGTTCAATGAATACGTAACATCATTAAAAGCAGAGTCAAAATTTCGTTTAAATCTGAAAATGATTATAGCAGTTATGACTGTTATGGTATGGCGGTGTAACCAACAATTGAGTTTTTCAGAAATTCAATTCAGTATTTTTGTATCTTAGTAGTTTGTGATTCAGTATCTTAGTAGTTTGTGATTCAGTATCTTAGTAGTTTGTGATTAAACGACTGTATCTAGACTTTTTAATTACTGTAAAAACAAAATCATAACTGTTTTTGAAAGTTAAAAGTCTCATTTTGAAAATAAAACTATACAAAAGTTTGATTTTTTTTTTCACAAAATCGTGATTTGAATGTGGTTGGTAAAATGACAACTATAACAGATATTTTTAACGCTCTTAACAAATGAAACGTCACAGATTCTATTTTCTGCTAATACAATGCATGTATGGCAATTTCCTTTCAAATGAGTAAATTCGGCACGATATTTTAAAGAGAAGTGAAAATACAGCTTTATATATGAACTAAAGTTAATAAAGGTTGATAAATAAATAAATTTGTAAATAAAAATTTCAATTGTTATAGTTTTAGGTCATTTATATGCGAAAAATAATTAACTAATTACATTATTTTTCATTAATACTGATCGTCATGTGAGAAGTTTCCAGTATAAATTCTTAAGGAAAATTATTTCACATTAAGATTCGTCTATTTCAATTGGACTTTGAATGTGGCATCTTTTTTTTAGTCACTCTAGCCATTTAAATAGAGAAAAAAATTTCTCTATGTCTCAGAAATACGACCTTTCGAACTTTTGGATATTGAAATTGTTTTCCAATGGATGAAATGGAGAAAATCCTTGTGCATTTTTTTTTTTAAATTTTATAAAAGAAAAGAATTTACTCAAACTTAAAATTATGTAGAAAAATACAGAAATAGTTTTTTTAAATCTTATTAGATAGAATTTAGATGTAAGAGTTCTGTTTGGATGTATAATTGCATTTAGCAATAGCGCAATAATTTGTATAGATCATAATTAAATACAAATATAGAAATAATTTTGCCTTCTAAACAAATTTTTTTACGAGTCCTTTCCAAAAAATTATATTTTTATTGAAACATTTTAATGAATTATAGTAACTTAAAAACTGAAAATATTTGTCAGAATATTTTGTTTAATTCATTCTTATTAATGAGTAAAAAAATGTAATTTACAGATTATAATGTAATAAAGTAGCTAGATGTGAAAACTATTATATAAAAACTATTTATATAAAATTAGTTTAACAGTTAAATTATTCATTGTATATGAATACATATTTTAAAGTTATTTCATTCTGATACGCTAATATTAACAATAATGTTTTACTGAGTTCGTTTCATTAAACACAATTTATGCAACCAAACTTATTCAAGAATAAGTGAATGACATTTTCAAGAAAAAATGAAGAGTTTTGAAATCAGTATTTTTCGAGTAAAAAGTGAAAAGTTTTAGTTGAACAATATTTATTTTTAACAAAAATTGTGTGGCGTTTCTAAAAGTGAGACTCAATTAAATTTCTAAAAGTAAATATTATCTTCAGAAAACAGTGGTTTTCTATCCAATACAAAATGATATTTTCTTCAAAGCATACTATAAGAGCCTAGAGCGTACATAGGTTTTTTACACACCCACTTTTGAATATTGCCCCCTTAGAATATTGGATACCCCTTCAGATGATGCCAACTGTAAATAAAATGGAGTCTTTCAATTGCCCCATAATAGCTGCCACATATTACACGCTATCATATGTTTAGGTTCCAGTAAAGGTTTATCAAAGAAATTCTTTTGGCGGAATATACGGTAGCAAAGAATTTGTATTACTTTCGAACTATAGAAATCTTTCAAAATCTAAACAGAAGGATTGCTTTACTCATAGTCTCTTAGCAGATAATGTGCATAATGTCATAAATCATCTGGGGTGTGTCACAGAAACAAGTAGACTCGTAGACTCTCAGAAACAAGTAGAGATTGTTTGTAAGTATTAAAATTCAAGCTGCCTGGAGAATATTTTTCTGATAAAACACATAACTATTAAGTTTTATTTCTAAGCGTTCCCTCGAAAAGAAATCACTTCTCTAACCAGTAGAAAATCGAGGCGTACATTAATGGAACATGAATCTCCAGATGAACAAGAGATTATTTTGAAATTCTACAGTTTAATAAACACTGGTTTCAAAAAGTTAAAGGAAATGGCTATAAATAAGATTTTTTATAATAATTATGTATAATACGTAAAAATAAATTCTGCATGAAAATATGATACCAGAATTAGTGGAGCTTTTTGTTGTTTAACGTTATAGGATACGTAGTCGAAAACAAAACTTTAAAAGCGTCTACAGTTTTCAAAGTAGAAATTGTGTGGGGAAATTTCTAGATAGCCATGTTTTAGATATGAGTACTTCACTACATTTATATGAAGAATTACGACGGATAATCAGAAATTCATAATCATAAAACTACCCTTTGTAGCATGATGGTTGAATGTAGGCATTTTCTATTGTGGAACACATTTTTAAGAACAGAATCAGCTTCAAAAAGATACAACGGGGGGAAAGTCATAGATTTATAAGTACAACAGATGACCTCAATTTGTAGTTAACTGCAAGAAGGCAAAAACTGCCACCTATTCACATCAGATCTTCTCTTACAATAGGCATTAAAAAACTGATATCCAGGTCTAATGTGCTTCATGAAGGTGGGTTGTATTGTGTTCATGTGTATCATGCCGCCGCAATAAAAAGATTTAATCGAGAACGCGTATGTCTATTTTGCAAGTCAATGGAGTTACTTTTTATGATAAATCAGATTTTGTTTACAAGGGACAATGAGATTGTTAGTCTGGCCGAAGGCTTGTACCTTCTATAGTCCCAGTTATATCCCATGAAAGAGACATAGGATGATACAATCGTTTGTCTTCACGAAGACACAGTTGGTGACTCCTTCAACTTATAAAAAAATAACGCATTATAATTATCACACAAATCGTTTAGTAGAGAATTACCTTGTTGAGGGTGACGGGTGAGCATACGGGTTGGCTAGCCTGTTCCCCGGACTTGAATTTGACTAAGCATGTCTGAGATATCTAGGGAGACATATTGCTGCATACTCCCCCTCCCTTAATACTTCAAGGTGTTTGAGCTCCACACACTTGATACAGAAATAAATTTTGTTACGAACTGAATTAATAAATATTATCAATTTGTGCATGGAACATCGCTTTGCCTGAGTAATGTTAGAGGTGATCCCAATCCATATTAATGCTGATGCCTTATTGAACTCGGATAATACAATATTTGGTATGTTTCCTTTGTTATTTATTTTCAAGGCAAAAAATAAGACCAATGTTTCTTTTGTGCCTAATTTGTATAGCACTATTGGATTAATGTTTTGTCAAATTTCGTTAAATTCAATTAAAAAGAAATTTCACAAAAACGAGTTATTCTGATTTTCCGTATTTTTGGAAAACCAGCATATTTACAAAACATGAAGTCAAATATCTAAACATTGCGTTCATAAATTTTCGAAGTGAGGTTCGAAATTAAGCCTAATGGTTAATTTTAGTATAAAAAATGAAAGTAAACTTGTTTTCTGCGCCGGAGTTTTTATATTGTGTAGTACATCATAAAAGATCTAATATGTATTTAACTATTAAATATTTCCTTTGACTTAATTTTTCCTTATTTGCTCTTAATAGAAATAAAAAAGAGTATATAGTTGTAACAGAAATTTTTACTTCAAGAAAGAAATTACGTTGTTATTCCAGACAATTATGCAGGACTTCATTTTCGTAAAGGATTTACACTTTTACTATATAAAGTTCAGCAGTTTTTAAAACTATAACTAAGCAAGCCCAGTTTGAGTAAAGTTGTATGCATCATTGGAATCTAATCAAAAACTAAAAGAAACAAATAATGAAAATGATAACTATGTTATAAAGCATTATTATAATCCATTCAATATTTTGTAAAAAGCAATCTTCTTATTAAAAAATAATTCCAGTAAAAATACGAGCAGATACAGTTATTTAGAAAATTTGTTGAATATATTTGAAATATTTTGCTTTGTTCAGTAAGAGAGATTAGAATAATTTTGAAATGAAAAGGGATATTAAAACTTCAGTATATCAATTCATAACATTAATTTTTCAGAGTATTCAGATCCCCAATTCATAATTTAAAATTTCTAGTATATGTATAAATATATAAATTTTAGAAGAACATAACCGGGCAAATACTATTTTATTTATACACCCATTCCGTATGGTTAAATATTTAATCTATTCTATCTGCAAAACTTTCCAAACGGTATTCAAAATTAATATGCGTTTTTCAAAAGAATTTTTCATTATTTAATAACCCTAGGCCAAGGGCTGTAATGCATCAAACGAAACTATTCAGTATCATTTGTTCAGTCAAAATATCTTTATAAGGATTCGAGAAGAACAGAAAAGAATTTTTTTTTTATTGAAAAATGTGTTTTATGGTTCTCCATTTTGGAATGAATTTTATAGTCTTTAAAATATAACTTTATAAGCATACATGAAAGTAGTGAAATAAACTATTAGATACAATTATAATAATGCTATAATAATAGGACAAGGGATGAAACAATCCTTTTAAATTTTAGTTAAACTAAAAATTTCATTTCAAAAAATGAGATAGGGTAAAATTCTTCGTAAAAATTTCAAGTACAAAAAGATTCTCGTTCAAGCCACTCATATTCCTTCCTTAAAATGTGGCATGGATGTTTGTTAGGGGTTCGGAATCCACGTTAAACTGTAGGTCCCGGTCTGTTTAGCCTAGAGTGTGCACGAGATGACAGTAGAGCGACAAATCAAACCAAACCCAAACCTTCCTTAAAAAGTTTTAGTAGCCTATTTAGCAGAACTTCTTGCAATAATAATGTTATGTATTTAAAACATTGAGAAAGTTATACTCGCTTCACAAATAACTTCACATAAATTAGAAAATACAGTAATTCAAACTAAGGGAGATCTTTGAATCTGCAATTTTTTTTTTTTGGTTCCAATGTAGCTGGCAAACACTTAGACAGCTTGGTCTTGGATGCCTTAAGGCAAGCGCTGCACAGACGTTACTCACTTTGCATTACCCAGGAGGTGCGTGTAACTTGAAGATACGGATGCGGAGTAACAATGGCCCCGTAACGCTCTACGATCCTGAATCTGCAAAATGAAAATCATTTAAATTTTAAATTTAGGTTAAATATTTTTTTTAAAAAAAAAAAATCATCTTTATCATTTCTTTGAAAATAAATTATTAATTTTTGTAATTAATAAACTAAATCCTTATTTAAAAATTAATATTTAATATTAAAATTCGGAGAATTGGATCTTTTCACTCAATGAAGCTAAAGATAAAATCAACTATAATTTTCCTTTTTTTTACTTGGACTTTCAGTTGAATTTATTGATCGATGATTATTTTTGAGTTATCAAAAGTGTTGAATTTGGATGAGAATTTTTTCATGCATCCTCCGTCTGAAGCGATAATGTTATCTGTGGGAGGGAAAGTGCATCTATGCATGTGGTAAAAGTAATTTTCAATTTTGCAAACTTGCTGGATGAACATTAAGTCGTGTTTGCATTTCGAGAAAGCGTTGCAGTGCTATCTGGGAAACGAAAGGGTGGGGACATAATGAGAAATGATCCGAGAATAATTTTTATTTTTATTTATTTATTTCAATTTTCAACTCTTCGCACATTGCTACGCTTACTTCCCAAATGCCTCGGGGATCCAAGGAGAGGGAGTTAGACATGGATTGAAGAGGGAACAACCATAAATTACACCGAATTCATATCTTACAATTTCATTTTTTTTTTTTCATAAAAATATTCAGTGCAATAAATGGAGGTACATATCTTATTGTAGAGTTCATGTTTAAGTTTCATAAATGCAGTGTAACAAAAAGTGAAACGTTTGTCAAATAGACTATTGCTTCAATGTATTTAAACTCCGGTATAGATCAAATAAAAGACTTAGAACTGTGTTACAAAAGTATTGTTAATTGTCTTTTGAAAATAACGCAATTTTTTACAATGTAATTATGAATTAGATTATTTGATAAAATTGCATAAAAAGTTATGTATTGTTTGACAATTTGTTTAAATAACTTGTTAAATGAAAATTTTTGAATTTTCAACTTGTTAAACCCTCAATAATTGTATAAATCAACAGGAAGTATAGTAAGAAAGTCGGCTATTGTTGCATGCTAATGTGTTAAGTGCAGTTTTTTTTTTTTAAATTTTTCTTATTGTATTAATTTGAAAGATTTTTCATTTATAATGACTATTTATTTATAAAATTGCAATTGGAAACATTTTGTATGAAAAAATACTTATATTTAAAAATTATAATTCAAATGCAATTTCATAACATTTTGTATAACTCAAATTCATTTCGCATAACTCTTTAATTTTCAACTTTATTCACTTTTTTTTAATTAGAATATTAAAATTTTAAAGTAATATGTGATATAAAAGTTTTCAATATTATAAATTTTAATTTTCCTAAAAATGTCAATATTTATAATATTGAAGGTTTTTAGAAATCTCTATAAGAATTCATTTTTTAATACACTGTTGAAAATAAAATATATACACCGTTTTGTTAAAATAGGAATGATAGTATCCATCCAAATGAACAAAATTTACCGTGAAACCCATCCTTTCTGAGAAAAGAGTCAAGTTACATGTTCAAGTTGAACTTCAACAATAAAAAAAATATTCAGAACAGAGAAAGACTGGTAACCAAAGGCCCAGTATTATATTGACAACAAGTAGATCTTCTAAGATGTTCACTTGTATCTTATACACGTGGCGTACTAATAATATGAAGCATCGAACAAAGATCTTTTAAAGAACAACGTCTGCTTTGTCTGGCTTTTACATATGAGCTGCAATTGACAATTCTGCTTCGTTACAGTGGAAATTTGCAGACACTAAATGCTAGATTTGGCTTGTCGCTCTACGGTCCTTTTTTGCACACTTTAGGCTAATTAGACCGAGACCTACAGTTTAATGTGGATTCTGAACCACTAACAAACATCCATGCCACAGCCAAGATTCGAACCTGCAGCACCAAAGGCCAGAGCGATAGCCAATTGGCTATCAGGCCATGACACTAAATTGTTCTGTTATTTCTCCAGCATCAAAGAAATGTAGACTAATGTAAATTCGACGTGATTTAAAGTGACTCTTTTTGCGATACTAGAGTGGAATGCGACTCTAGGTTCCATAATAAACACTGTTTATCTTGATATCTCCCTCCTTACAAATACCCTATATAAATTGATAACATGTAATCAATGCTGGAATGAAATTAATTTATAAACAAAACATTTTATAATGAAATAATTGAGCTTATTTAATTTATTTTTTAATATTTAATCATAACTTATATTTTTAAATTTCATAATGCTGTACAAATTTAGGTGAAAAGTCGCAGAATAAAATAAATTTATCAGCATATATATACTGCTAATTAAGGAAGTTACAAATTTTGTAACTTATTTCCTTTTTTAACTAATTTGTTTTACAGTATTCACGATTATATGATTCAGACAGCATTAAAAATCAATGAGGAATACCTTATCGATCAATTCATGTTCGAAAAGTCGGAAAAATGTTTGGAGGAATACTTTCACATACTATGTATCAATGTTATGTCTAATATATAAAAAGTATTTTGTTTCTTTTTAAAATATAAAGATTACAATGATCTCTTGAAAACAGCAACGAAGAAATTTGATGCATAGTCAAGAACGAAAACTAACGAAGTTAATGGAAAATAATAAAAAATATTAATTATTCGTGTTTTAATCTAAATTCATCAATATTTTGTTTTAACTTTCTATTTTTTATTCATTATGAAAAAGACGATTTTATTATTTTTATGGAGAGAAAATGCTTTAATGCAACTGAATTTACTTATTATGTATAGTTCGCAAATATATTTATTTGATTTATGAGTAATTTTTATGAGTACACTTTTTAATTAAAAATTTTAAAGAGAGTACTTTTTAAATATTGTGTAATGTATCACTAAATTAATCATTTCTGCCTAAAATCTTTTACTACATTTTAATAAAGCAGAGAAAAGATTTTATAAGTGTTTAAAATAAACTAACCATTCACTTAAAAAAGTATCAATATTTAAATTGATTATGCAATAACTTAAATATTACTGCTGAACCATTAATTTTAGTTCGCTACAAGAAGCAACACTTTGTAAAATGATCCTTTAAATTTTTATTTTTATGAATAATCTGCATTTTACCTTTTCAAAGTGATCCAGATTTTAACGATATTCTTATATTTTCTTTTTTAGAAATATAAATTAAATAAATAGGTACAAACAGGAAGTTAATTTTAAAATAAAAGCATCTCTTTACAAAGGAAATTTTGCTATGTTATTTTCTACTGTTTTTTTTTAAATTTATTTATTTTAATGTACAAGAAACTTCAAAGAACATTTGAAGCTTAAAGGAAATTAATTTAAAAATAGTAAAGTGCCGCAAACGTGACATTTTAAATTGTTTTCTTCCGGTGACTTCAAATTGTCTGCCATTAGAAGTTCTACTTCATCAACTGAGCTTGTTAACGTATGGTTAGGGTTACTTTGAAGTCGTTGGCTCTTGTTACTTTAATCCGTCAAGTCCAATGTCTGGAAACAAGGAGAAGGAAGAAAAACCGCAGTAAATACGAAACTGATTGATGGTTGCTTGTTTTCTTCTTTTTTATTTTTCAGAATTTTTATTATGCCATTTTTTATTCAGATTTTAACTTACTTTTAGCAGTTTTACAGCGAGTTTTAAATAAGGCTGGAACAAATATTTTTATTGAACAGTATTTCTAATGTCAGAAAGCCTTGTGTTTGGGTTGATTTAAATTGAATAGTATTTCTAATGTCAGAAAGCCTAGTGTAAGTCTTTTCAAAATTGATTCGATTGTTTAGATTGGAGTTTGTTATCAACAAGCTTTCCAGCACAATTGGGGCCCCACAAATTTACAAAAGTAGTGTGAGAAATTACATGGATACCACACAGTAATTAAGACTGCCTCATTTATCCTGCATTTATTTCTTCCATTAGTGGCATTTGAAAGTTTTATTTCAATTAAATGTGTCTTTTCATAAGAAATTTTATCAGTTGAATGTGTTTTCCAATCATTACATCAGTACATGTCTCTGACGGAAATAAAAATCAATTGTAGAAATTATCAAGAATAAGATATTGTAAAAAAAAGAAGTAAATTAGTATTTTGCATAAGTAGCATTTGTTTTATATCCTCTGCACCTAAACGCATTCTTTTGATATCATTGTTCTTGATCAGAGGATTGTTTTTTTTTTCATAATAGGCACTATCATCCCTATAAGCTAGTACCATGAATCAAGATTTATTTTGCATACATATGAAGGATTTTTAGTTTAACTTTTCAGCATCTTTCATGGTATTAACTGCATGTTATTAACATTCAAAGTAATTAGCATCCTTGATAGCTTACACTGGGCATACTTTAAATAGTTGTCTGTGTGCAGTTGATTTTTTGTTGTTGTTCAGAAATTTCTTTTATCATACATTTACGGTATCTCATTCTCTCTTATGTGGCATATTTAATTTACGACTTTAAAAATATTAACATTTTGTGTTTCCTTTATGTATTATTTTCAGATGATATAACATAAGATCATTAGAAATTTAGATTTACAAGATCCTAATTTGATGTACGCAAATTTTATTAAATTGGTTTATTTTTGAATATTTTAATAATTTTAAATTTCTAATGATATTCATCTGTTTCTATATATAAATAAACCTTTACTCTTTCGCTTGCTTAAAGCTTTTTAAAATGAATAAATTTTTTACTGGTGTTAATGATCATAGCTGAAAATGAATACAATAATTAATACAATAATAAGATAGCGTGCTGACTGCAATGCTGCAATTCTTTGAGAAAGAATTCTTCTACGCCAGATTTAGTTTGTACATTTAATTATGATTACAATAATATAGATAGTATTAACCCATTGACTCTGAGGAAAAAAATATTGAGATTTTTCCTTTTAAATTTTTTCACCAACATTTTCCATTTCTAATTCATTGAGATCTGTTTAAAATCGAAAAATTATTTTTTATATGATGTAATTTGCATAGACAGATAATAATAAAAGAAATCTTTTCTAAGAAAGCTCGAAAACTTTTTAAAATTTAAATTAGAATTATTCTTTTCAAAGTTAGCTGAATTAATGTGTTTACACGAAAAATGTTTCTTATAAAGATTATACATAGAAAAAATGTGTATCTATGTCAAAAAAATAACCAACTCTTTTCATCACATGAATTTGACTTATTCCCCCTAAGAAAATATTGCTATTTCCTATATATTGATTTTGATCTAAAATTAAGAAAGTGTTCGTTTTATACTTTGACTGATTTTTTCAACAAAATATTGACATTGTTTTACATCGGCGATGTCTAATATTATTATTGATTTCATTGCTTACAAATTAAATGCTCACATTACTTCTTTTTTTCTTACATCTATCTTTTTCTTACATCTTACATCTTACATCTATTTCTTTACATCTATGAAAATTTTTCACAAAATGTATAATTAATTATATTTTAAAGTGATTATTATATAATATATTATAATTTAAAGTTATAATTCATTATATTTTAAAATAAAAATTTGAATTTTTATTAACATTTGAATTTGCTATGTATTGATTTTTAATTATTTATTCATTTTAATTATTATAAATATGATAAAATCACAATGATTATTGTTATATATATTTAATTATCCATCAACTGAAATTTCAGTCTATAAAATATTATTTCTGGTGACTTTTGGCGTTAATAATAGTGTTTTATGCAGCTTCTCCTATGAATTTCTGAAAGGGCCTATGAATTTCAATGAAATATGTGTCCATTACTTTTTCACTGTTATCAATTTCTGATTATAAAAATACTTTCAGGATAATGAGGTACTAAGATTTCAATCTCCCAATAGCATGTGAATTCTATGCTATAGATCGGAAAATAAAACATTGATTCGAATTCAGTAATAGATATATAATGTCACAAATGGTATATTAATATGCAGTTTAAATTTAATTTGATCCTATTTAGGTTTACTTCAGCATTTTTGTGATTTTTTTCTAATATCATATAAATACTCACCGTATTTCTCATAAAAAATTATTTCTGCCATGGTACAGACCTAGTTTCAGCATGGTACGTACAAGGACTATAAATCATTGATACAGTAAATATAAATCATTGATACAGTATTTCTATAAACAAGATAACAAAGTTCTATTATTCTATTTTATTCTGCTCCTGTATTTTCTACCAATCAATTAGCTTTTATATGAAACAGATAAAAAGAATCAGTATCCATTTGCGGATTAAGCAAACATCCCAAGCTAATTTAGGGAGAAATATTTGTACAAAAATTTGCTTTGTCTTAGCCTAATTTATTTTCCAGTTATTTACAAAAAATATTATCCATTTTGAGAGGCAAATGCATAGATAATTTGACTGAACAAAGTTATGTGAAATAAGCTAGAAAAATTGTTTCAAATAGCACCAGAATTTTTACTCTAAACATTTATGAAAATTATTCCCCTCAAATCGTATTATTTCCTTTTCATAATTAATTATTTCATGGATAATTATTTAAAAATTAACGATTTTCTTTCCAGCCTTAATGAAAATTATTTATTATCATAAACATTGTAATTCTCCTATCATCAAAAAATGATAGCCACCGGATATGATTATCAATGAGAAGTTGGAATACTGAAGTACTGAAGATGGAAGTACTGAATCTTGCTAAAAGGCAAGATAATCCTTTGAGGTACTCGACTAGAGTTTGAACTGATGCGAGACAGAAAAAAAGGATCCCAAACTTCTCTAAAAATAGCCTTTCCGTGAACTGAAGGATCCATTAAAGAAAAAGATTAAAAGGAATAAAATGCTGAATCTCCGGAAAAAAGGTTTCATTCGATTTTCGTATCAACTGAAGCGGCTGATTTTCAGGATTTGAACGATTTACCAAATTTTCTTTTGCTGGTAGTTGAATAATTCAGATTGCTGTTTTCAGTCAGTGCTTATTTGCTTTCCTCTGTTAACATAGGAGTTTGGGTGAAACTTTTCCCATTAAAATATTGTACTTCTTTTCTTTGGGAATTTTCTTTCACACTTCTAAGAATTTATTCCTCGCCTATTTTTCACTATTCGGCAGTTTGAGACTTTAACTTTCTTTAGCATTTTGCTTATTGCTGCTGAATATGTGTAACAGAATTGCAAACTAAGTTAAAGGACAATGCTAAGAAAAACTGCTCTTGCAAAAACCGACTTAAATTGAATTAGCATGCACAGGTAATTGTAAGGCTTTGTGTAATTTCAATTAAAACGAAATTAAAGTTTTTTAAAAATGTCTTCTGCGATGTGTAAAATACGAAACTGTACACGTTTGCATGTTATATGATTTCTTTCAATTTTATACATATGGAGACTAAAAAAAAATCTGTTGCTTTTCGAAACAAAAAACTTCAAGATGTAGTATTGTATATTCATCAAAGTAATCACCTTTTATATGTAAAAATATTTACCCATCGTCATGCAATCTCACTTATATTTGCCATAAATAGTTTGGTAAAAGAAATAGCACCAAACTGGTAAACAAAATAGACATCTTTTTCTGTTTTAATCTATTAATCATTATGAAACTGTTCACATTTGCATGTGATTATTCAGAATGTAACTTAAGTGATAATATTGATAAGTGATATAAGTGATAGAAATTTCTGAGAAATACAGGGAATGTATAAGAATTTCATATTCCAAGGTAGTAATCGTATTAAGAATCATATATGTATTATGTGAACTTCTTGCTGAAATAACCCCTTTTTCTTGTTCGTCAGTATTGGATGTTTTCTAAAGCAGCCAGCCTTGAGAACGTTACTTCTGTTACATGTAGACAGATATATTAATGGTTTGGACACGTGATGAAAGCTAGCTCACGCTCAGCTAGCTCACGTGATGTGAACTATAAAAAATAACAGAAAAAGTGGGCTCCTTTGCATTTGCTGGAATAAAATCTACCTGTGACAAGCTACGATGTAAAATTTTGTGGATTGGATATTGGTTTCATTTTCCTCCCACATCAGTTGGTAATCCAAAAGTTGTTCATTATTTTAGAAAGGTACCTTTCGAAAGCAAACCTTATAATTTAAGATTTTTTTCCCAGCGAAGAGTTACTGATACGAATTTGCGTTGTCCTCTTTGTGCAAATCTTTGTAAAAACACCCTTTCTGAATACAATACATGATTTTCAGCATTCTTCAGAGGAGTTTTATATGTTTGTATTTTTATAACAAATATTTAGATATGTTACTAAAGCTCTTTAGAATTAAAAACTCAAACCGAAATTTATGAAAGCCCTTACAGAGCAAGTTCTCTATCAGTGCTTTAACTACCATCGGGAAACCAAAGATAATGTAATATAATGGACAGCAAAATTGGAAAGCACTGCTGAGTTAAACACCTGTCGTTTTTATTTTAAGATCATATAAAAAAAAACAATCAAAATAAAAATCAATCTTTTCACTCATTAAAAGATTTGGAGAAGAATTATGAAAAAGCGCCACGTTAAAGGTTCATATTTAAAAAAAAATTGACGTGTGCAAGGTATAGCAGTAATGAATAAAAGCATGCCCTTTTTTGAAACAACTTATAATAGAAAAAACACCTCACATGTTTATTTTGTGCATTATTAGGGTTCATAATCAATATTTTGTTCTAAAAGATGCTATTGAAGAAAACATAGAAATTTGCCAGTTTTTCGAAACATTTTTAAAATTTGTATTTGTACAAACAGTATCAAAGATTTGTCCGCTGGGACGATCCGAAAGAGTGTAATAAAAGTGGATTGTGCAATAAAGGTTCTAAATCAATTTTTGAACTGCAAACATGATGCAGCGTACGCCTTAAAGCATAGGTTTGCTGATATAATAAAATGCCCCAACAGCTTAATTCTACCTAGCCAAAAAAGCAAGGAAAAAGAATGAAATGATACAACTACGGAAAACTGAAACAATTTGACTTCATTCTACTCTGAAGAACTCTCTTTCATTCTACTTAAGATTCTTAAACATTGTTTCAATTTCTTTGCAATCAGAAATAGTAGATCTATTAACAGCATATGAAGTATAGGAAAATGTCTTGCTTAAGATTGCCGAAATGTGAAAAAAAAAAATTTGGGGACCTGGTGCATATTGCTTCAGAGATCTTGAGCCTTGGGGAATAATTAAAGAGTCTGCCGGAATTGAGTTAGGAAATTATATAAAAAAAAAAACCAACGTTATGAGGAATTATGTAAAGATGAGCGATTAAAAACTAGAAATTATTTTACGGTGACTGTGTTTGACTTAGCGATAGGTACTATATGCACTCAACTTCGTCATCATTTCCAAGGTATGAAGAAAATTTTTGATACTTACTAAGCCATTGGACCATCTTTTTTTATGAAAGCAGATAAAAAAAGATATCAGTGACAAAGCAGTTGATAGTTTCAGAGGTTGTGTCATCAATATTTCCATCATAGTTATCTTTAATTAAGGCTCTATTTAAAAAGGTCATTGAAAAAGTTAATAGTGTCAGAGGATTATCAGAATTGTTGATAATAAATCACAGTTAACTTTTATCGAATTTCCCTGATAAATGCACAGTATGCATCATGTACTTACAGGTTCAAGTGACTGCAGTTAAGACTGAAAGATTATTCTCAAAATTGAAATAAAATTTAAATGAAATATTTTGAAGCAGTACAGAACAGAAAAGGCTCGTCACTTTTAGATTTGCTCTCAATTGATTCCGAAAAATCAACCTTGGTAAATTAATTAATGAGTTTGCTTCTTTAACACTTAGAAAACAATTTTTTGTAATCCAAGTATAAAAATGAAGTATAACAAATAATTTGTTAGTAAAAATTTTAACTGAATTATATTACATATATTTCATTTGATGTTATGTATGATTAAAATTAGCTTCAGGTATCATATTCTTTTTGACATAAAACGGAAAAAAACGTATAATTTCGCACATCAAAGGGAATTTTATCAAACACTTTTTCATTATATTAAAGAGTATGCGATTACTTTAATTATTAAGAAAATGATTAACCGTAATGCGATAAAAAAATGGCTAATGTAAGGAGAAACAATAAAAAGGTCTCCAATGCCACAAGTCTCTAGATACAGCTCTATCTTCCATATAAACTCCATTGAAATACCAGGTAGTTTTATGTAAATTAATTAGTATGCATACTAACTTTCATAATTTAACTCATAGAAAATTGATAGAACTTTCCTGATTGCATGATATTCTCAAAATCTTGTTTTCCTTTGATTAATTTTAGAAATGGGGAAAAAACATACACGAGCGAAAACAACAATAGAATAAATTATTAACGAAACATCATCTTGAACTTTCTTAAATATTATTTAAATTCTCATGGTTGTCTTTTTTCAATTTTATAAACTAAAAACTCATAAGTAACAAAGATATTTGTAAGAAATATTAACAAGGAATAGAATCTAGCCAAATGCATGATCTAATAATGCAAAATTATGTTTAGTTTCTGATAGTATCTTTACAGTAGATTTCTTTCAGACATTTTAGTTTATAAACCATGGACATTTGGAAAACTTTTTTTTAGGCTAATACATTAATTTCTTAAAAATTAACAATATTACTTATATTTTAAACATTATTTCTTAAAATCTAATTTTTTTCTAAATGAAAAATTATTATTATAAAATATGAATCGACAAAAAGAAATCAGAAATTAATAATGATAAATCTATTTATTTATATTTCATGCTTTGAATATATTTCTAATTTAAAAGTAAACGAATTATTTATTTCGAAAACTATTTACATGATTTTTCTTAAATTACAACTTCTTTGTTATAAATAATAACTGCCGCTTTGTGAATTAACATAAAACAGACCGAACAAAAATTTAAAAATATTGTTGCATTAAACCTGTATTTAAAAATGGTAAAAATAACATACAAATTTTTCAGATATTTGAAGTGTGATTAAAAATTTAATTTTGTACTAAAATGCCTACAATTGATATTTCCTACATAATTCAATGTATTTTTCATGAACATGTACGCATATTTCGACACATTTTATGCTTACTGACAGATACGTTCTGCTGTTCAATTTGTTTTACTGCATTGAGGAAAAGGTTTAAGTATTTTTAAAGTTTAAATTTAGAAAATAACACACTTCCGTGAAACAAAGTAAGTAGAAAATCATATATATAAAGTTTCATTTGAGATTATTAAGGGTGCTTTCTTTTTTTACTTTATATCCTCGTGTCTCAATTAAGTATACCACAAACAATTTAATGAATGGAATACATTAAGGCCCCGCATTTGCCTATCGTATGGGTCAGAAAATGATCACCAGATAATCTAAATGTCAATACGTGGACTAAATCCCCTGAGCTTGATGATTCTCGCCTTTCCGCTCAATGTCTTGGTGTGAATACTGCTTTAATGTTTCTACAGACGCCTCCAGCAAAACCTGAGCCTGTCCTGCAAGTTAGTTGCACGAATCCCCCGAAGTTAGTTAGTCCCCCCCGAAGCCAGCCTATTTGTTATTCAAATATCTTTTAGGTCGTGCTAAAACAAGAAACATCTATTTTTATATATTTTAATTTTAAAATAAATATTTTGCATAGATATACATACAAAAATTTAAAAATAACTTGCCCTGATTTTTAAATGTATTAATTGTCCATCGAGCAAATTTCAAATATTAAATGATATCATTTGAATAGCTACACATATGTAAATTTAAAAATGACTTCCTACCATTTTTAATACGACCACTTGTCCTTCGAGAGTTTTCAAATATTAAAAAATTACATTGAAATAGCAATAGATTTGGGTTAAAGAAGTTTTTGTATGTGTAGGTCTTTACGTGATATTTTTTTTCTTTCTGTGGATGTGGCAGTTGTCATACATTGTCACAGATTTTACTATCAAAATTCACTAAAATTAATCAACTGCATCATCAGAACTCAATTGGAGAAGCAATATTGCATCGACCAATATCTGCTTAAAAATGATTCCATTCTCGCACAAAATAATTATTTTATTATTTAGTTTATTTCCTTTTAGAAACCACTAGAAGATATTTCTAGATAATATCTAATTTCTCTTCATAGTCTAGAGGCAAAGGTACAAGTTTTTAAGGGAGAGAAAATACATAAATTAATACAAAAAAATATAAGATTTTTGTAAGACTTTTAGACCAAAAGATACGAATGCACACGAGTAATATGATAAATATAAAATGAAAGGATTAAAAATTCAGCTTTTTGTATCAGACATAGCAAGTAACAAGTACAAAGCATTATTACTCTCATATAATTCGTGGTAACGAAAATCGTTTTATAAAATTCTATGTGATCTTGCTATACAGCATAATAATGTTCAAAATAAATGATGAAATCAATCAGAAAAGGAAAATTTTGTACATCTTTTTTTTGAAAAAGTTTATTGATCCTGTATGCAATAAATCGATTCTTATTGATTTAAATTTTTCTATACAATGTGTCCCACGTACAAAGATGAACAAGCGTGATCTATCCAAAGGATATAAAAAAATCCTAAATACACTCATGTCCATAAATTAAGCATAATGAAGTTCAGGCAAAGAAAGAGACAGAAGCAAAACAAATTTGACTTATTTGTAAAGTCTATTTAATAAACAAAAGGTAAAGAGCAAAAAGTTGCTATATGTTTGACATAATTAATAAAAATTGTGATTTTTACTCCTTGGAGCAAATTTCAAAAAATAAACTATTTACAAAAAACAGTATAACATGGTTAGTAGGATGGTTAATATGGAGTATGTCTCCCGGACGATGCAATACAGGCCTTACAACGCCTAGGCATGCTGAGTATCAAATTATCAATCTGATCTTTTGGGGAATATTACACGACTCATCAAGCAATGCCCTCCGAAGTTCCGGTTGACAGGTGGGAGGGGGGTTGACGGGCTGCAATTCGTCGGCCAAGCATATCCCACACATGCTCTATTGGATTCAAGTCCGGTGAGTATGCTGGCCAATCCATAAGGGTGATATCCTCCAATTGAAGGCCCTCGTCTACAATGTTTGCATGGTGAGGACGGGCGTTGTCATCCATAAACAGAAATTCAGCACCCATGGCGCCCCGAAACAAACGCACATGTTGTTCCAGAAATGACATCCCGATAGATGTGGCCTGTCATCGTTACACTCTGAACATGCAGGTCAGTTCTGGAAACCAAGAATAATTCCTCCCCAAACGAGCCATCCTGCACCACCATAACGGTGTCCTCTCTTGGGGTGGTCTCTCCATATGAAAGTCCAGCGAGAATCAGACTGCAAACTAAACCTGGATTCGTCGGAAAACATCACACAAGACCACTGTTGCAGTGTCCACAATGCATGCTCTCTACTCCAGGCTAATCGTAGGCGACAGTGAGTTGCGGTAAGTGGAACACATCTGACAGGCCTACGAGCATATAGACCAATATGCCCTAAGCGTCTGTACACGGTCTGCCTTGAAACTGTCATACCGGTAGCTGAAGAGAGCTGACGAGACAGGTCTGATGCTGTGCTCCGTCTGTTTCTTTGGCAGTAACTGCTAAATACCGGTCCTCATTCGGCGTTGTAACTCGGGGGCGACCTGTGCTGTAACATCTACTCACATTACCATCATCTTAAATCGTTGCCAAAGCCTGCAGATGACACTCTGGACGATTCCAAGTTCCTCGGATACTTCCAGCTGGGTACGTCCTCATTCCAGTCGTCCGATAATTCTACCACGTAAAAAATCATCCAAATGCTTCCTTTGTGCCATAACTATGCGGTTATTTCACTGAAAGGCTTTTAAAGCGCTTGTGAACAATTTTACTTCTTTGCCATCATTCCTTATATACCCCTCTCTTTACACTCTCGTCATTGTGACGTACTATCCGCGCCATCTGGTGGTTTCCTGTAATTTGCATATTCTTCTTCAAGATGTGTGTGATAATTCTACAGGTGAAATTTTTTATTTTAGAGTTCAATTTCTGTGTGATTCTTGAATTATCCTTAATTTATGGACATGAGTGTGCATAGAAAAGGCGGAATACATTTCTATGGGAGATCGCTTTATTACGAGCGCACATAAAAACAACAATAGTAGGTACGCAAATAATGCGAATCCTTTTCAACTGCAAAGACAACTTGCTATAGTCGTTACGAAGAGTATTATGAAAATCTTTCGGCTGCATTTGTTGAAAATAAAGACCACATGCCATGCAGAATACATTTATTGAATTGGGTCGTGTGAATAGCATACCCTCTTCCAATATGAGTGATTGCATTCACCCATATCCTGCATGGGTACCTTCAAGGGTCACTTGTTATGATATACAGGCGTGAATTGGGAATGCGCTGAAATATTTCTCGAAACAATCGTCTGGTTTTCGTTAGACAGGTCATAAATCAAATGGATATCAGGCAACTTAGCATCCGTGAAAAGATGCATACAGCGCGGCTTTAATAATGAACCTCAACAGTGGTCTCAATAGGGTACGCGCACCCCAGGGAATACACAAAGTGATATTTAGGATACCCAGAGACGTGGACTAACGATCACTTGTAAATGCAACGAATGAAATCTCATCATTTCGTTCTATTTACCTGTGAAAAATAACGTTTTCTGCAAATCAACCAAGAAATAAAATAAAAGTTATCTTCGAATTGCATTGACAGACAGAAGGCATTCAGCCAGATTGTTCCGATAGTACTAAACAAATGCAGTCACATTGCTCAAATTCAATTCTAACTAAAAATGTCAATTTAATGTTAATTTTAATGTATGTATGTTGTTTAGAATAAATAAATAATAACTATTTTCAACACACATACGCATATATATATATATATATTATACGGAATACAAATTTTAATCATTTTCGTGTTAGAGATAAAAAGTTTGGAGATCCAAAAGTCCGCGATCCAAAAAGTTTGGAGAACTCTGACTTACACTATCGACCGAACTGCCCACGTATAGCGCCATCTATTCGTAGACGGCTGAAATTTTCTTTTGATTCTGTTTCTTGTCGATGCCCGTCGAATTCGGGGAATTCCGAAACACCATGTAGAAACTTAAGAATATATATTCTTTCATAAACCACTTTTTTATCTTATATAAGGTATTAGTAGACCTCTTTGTGGTATCTGTAGTAAGGAAAGGTATAAAAATTATTTATGTAATTTGGCTCGTCATATTATCTTATAGGAAATATCAAATATTCTAATCACAAAACTCAACTTATTTCATATTATTTTAGAAGTTGAAAAATCACATGCATATAAGATAACAGTTTTCAATGTATTGTTATTTAAAACATTTTGAATAGTAAAGATTTAAAGGAAACATTATAAGTTTACTTGCAAGTATATTTTTGTATAATGAAAATAAGACTAAGAAAAAAATATTAAAACAAGATCATTTGAATATTAATTATTTTCAATAGATATATTAATTAATGATTTAAAAAATGTTGTATAATTCTGACAGAAATAAGCTTAACCACAAAGCTTTCTTCAATGGCCAGCCCCCTCTAGTAAAAACCAATCTAAAATCTTCTTCAAATTATTAATTCTTCTTCAATTGTTTTATCTCCCTCCAGCCGGCTCATTCAATTAAAAGGAAATTAACAATTGAGAACTATAAATATGAAGGTGTCTAAAAATTATAGATCTATAACATCAAAAAGTGAAAGCAGAAACAAATTCCAAACTTGGAAGTTATTTTCTCTGCAAGTCATCCATATTGCTTCGAGATATTGATTGATTAAAATTTTCCGAAAGCGGAGAATTTTTCCAATCATCAGTTATAACAGCATCGTTAAAGGATGGATAAAAGGACAAAATGAAGAAAAGGGAATGTCTTGCATATGAAAATAAAAAGGTAGTACATTTCCACAACCCGGCCACAGGATTCTAATTTCATAGCACCTCCAAAGTTCTTGAAGTTCAATGATATCTAGTAATCTATGTACCAGACACATTCTCATTTAGAATTATACACTTTGTAAGAACTTCTCTCGGAACGCTGTCAAAACCTATTAGGCCTCAAGTGAAGGGTCAGTCTGGGATGGACTGAGGAACGTGTTTGGGTCCGATGGCCGCGAGGAAAAGCGGGACATTCCAAAACTCCACGAAGAGAGGCATTCGCAGAATAAGTTAATGAGTTACTTAACATGAATTATTCTATAGGGAGAATCAATGCGTTATAAAAAGGGAGAGGGGCTTTCGGGGCCTTGCACTTCCAAGATTGTCTATAAGTGCTCCTGCTGATATGTTATCAGCTCACTGAATATTGACGTCAGGGATAATTTTATTTCTCAAATCAGTAAAATTATAGTGATTGAAGCTGCATTTTACTTTTGACTAAGGACAAGCCTTTGGGCTTTTTTGGGCACTGGGCTAATGGTTCTTTCGATTACTTTGAAGTTTCTGCGCTTGGGATTGCAGGGCTCCATTCTTTTTTTTATTTTCGAGCAGTATACTAGAAACTTTCAGCTTTTAACTACACATAAAATGTTACGAAGCACTTTTCATCATCAAGTTGCTGACAACAGCCTTTGCTACTGAGTTGAAGAAATGTCATTTTTGTTCATGAATAAATTTATTGTTGTCACATTTATCTTTTACATGACAAAGCATATGAAGTGGAAAGGTCAAAAGTTCGAAAACACCATAAGTGGCGTTCCTGCTTTGAATGGCCCTGCGGTTGAGATGGAGGATTTGGGCCAGAGAAGTTTGCTGCCGGTGGCGCTTCAAAGGTTTAGCTCACAATTTATTTTTTTAAGTAAAGATTTGCGAGGATATCATCCTTCTGCGAAAATTTTAATCATACAATGTATCATTATGTTTTCTTTTCAAAATTCTTGGAATATCATAAATTATTATTATATGATTGCGTGCCCCATGATATTTTATTAAACAGAATATATATATACAAAAAAGATCACTTAAATTATAGCTTATTAAAATTGAAGGAAGATTGTATAATTCTAAATGCACAAGTTTTTAAAAGATTTGTTCCCATGATATTTTAATACAAGTGTTAGTTTGTATTTGAATTAAAAATTGACCCGTTTTAAAATTAGTTTTGCTTGAAATGTAAAGTTGACTTCACATACATACTCATATAAGCACAAAAAATAGCTAACATCAGTGTTTTTTTTCTTTTCTGTTCCTTCATATTATTTGTTATAAAAAATTTGAAGATATGTGTAAAATGATTTCCCAAAATTCACCCGAGTTAGAACTTCTTACCTGTTTTCCGATAATAACACTAAAAGCTAGGTCATTTTGCCTACCAGCGACAATATGTAGCAGTTAAAATGTTTACACAGGATTTATCGATTCTCAACACTCCGGATTTTCGAACAGGGTCACTATCCCATTCGCCGGGGTAGAAGCTCAAGATTTGAAGGCTACAGCCGCTCTTATTTTGATGATCGATTCGGAAATTTGTTAGCGCAGTAGCATTGTTCACACTGGCGGGGTTAATCAGTGAATCATTTGAGTGCAGTAATAGAACGTCTGGCTGTTTTGGAAATTCAGTTGTAAAACCAAATTATGGTTGGTTTGCCAGAGTTTCATTCGTGGGGAAGCATGTGACGGGAATATTTTTGAAGATAAGGATATTTTGCTAATATATAAGGATGAATATTTAAGATGGGAATGAATATTTGTTATGCAAGTGCCGATGGGAATATTTTGCTATCATCAGGTTTGAAAAACAAGTACATGTATCTTTATATTTCTGAGAAGAATATTCTTCCTGGGTAATGTGGCTGTATGTTATCACTTTTGTTTGAGATGACGTTATTTGGTGTTATTTTGTAAAAAGTGGGAAGAAAGAGTACTTGGGGTCCCAAATATAAGTAATAGATTAGAAGCGTGTAGTGAGTGAAGTAAATTTTAGAATATTTCGCTCTTCTTACAAATTTTCCATATCATAAAGTTATTTTTGTAAAGAGGGCTTGAGATCATAGGGATTTCGGAAATCCTTGCTTTTCAGAATGCCTAAATCCAGTAATATTGACATATATAACATGAGTTTTTCTCTGACAGAAGCATTTACACTATCATTTGAAAAAAGGAGCATATTTTGAATTAAAAATTCCCATCATATTTAATGATTGATATTCTTGGCACAAGAAATTGGGTAAATTTTAAGAATCTTACGTTTCTTCTTTATTCACATGTCTTAAAGTTACATATTTTGTAAGAGGGAACTGATTCTTTGCAGAGTTGAGGTATCTTTTCAGATACTATATTGGCAATAGTGTGCCTTCCTCAAGCATGATTTTTTTTCTCTGACGAGGCATTTACACTGGAAAGTCTGCATACTTCTGAGACTTCACTCTCTTAGTATGCCATGAAGCTTTCCTTGCAAAAACAATTCAAAGAGAATGCATGAGATGCATTCGGCAGGTTTTCTATAAGTATTGCTGGCATCTGAAGATTGAATTGTTTCAACAAAATAAGAAGGGAATAGCAATAGTATATTATATATATTGAAGGGAACCATCTATGTGACTTGGTCAAATGCAGCTGAGATTGCACTGCCTGGATTTTAAGGCTTAGGCCACGGCTTTGAGCCTGTGATGACCAAATTTTGAGGGCGAGCAGAATTTGAATGGATTTTCCACTTTTTATCAACTTTGTAAAGATGAATTTGCAATAAAAGCTGCACTATACTTTGAGTAGCCATATCCAAGATATTCAATGTTTAAAAGAATTAAATTTATTTTTAAAATCAATTGCAGTATAACATTTGGTTAATAGCCATACCGTAATCTAGAAATGCAATTCCACTCTGCCAAATTATTCTGGGAGAAAGACATTTTCCACCCTGAAAATAGTTTAAAATTATTTGCGTGGAATTTGCATCTGAAACAGAATAAGACTCGAAATGCACTTTGTTGATGAAGGCTGCATTGAAGCACAATTGAAGTTCAACAAGTCAAGCATAGGGATGGCGTTCTAATACTTTCCACTTTGGATGAAAGCAAGAAACAAAGTTATTATGATTAAGTGAAATAGATATGATTTATTTGTGAATTAACATTCCATTATGTGTATGTTTAGTTGTTATATCATATATATATATATATGTATATATATGTCCCAATTAAGTACTGAAATTAATTCGAATCCATTATTATATTACTCACATTATTATTATTATATAAAGTGCATCAAGTCTTTTTGGGCCTAGGGCGCCATCCGAACCTAAATCCGTTACGCAGCCCAGGTGACCACATTCGAACCTATCTTAAGTTGTTTGCCTCTGAGAACTCCTCTTCGAAGGTCTAACGAAAAGGAGACTTCTATGGTTGCCAGAAGCATCGATTCT